>CM059197.1:47456107-47547118 GCA_030323885.1 Branchipolynoe longqiensis
TTAATTATGTTCAGTTGCTGAGAGTGAATATTTTATCGACAGATTATTCCCACAGCACTGCCACTTTAGGCCTATGTCCTATAGTATAGATAAAATATTCATGTGTACAGCAATGGAAGTAACTACAGATTATCATTATAATCCTCTCGGTCCTCTCGCTGGAAATTACTGTCAACTCTATGTATCCCTTTACAACAAATTATGGATTCGTTTCATGTTAAATTGGAATTACTTTTAGAACTGGGTAAAACGAAAAACAGGAAAGTGGCATTTCACACACAAAAAATGGTTTGCAGCAGACTGAATCATTAGATACTGGTCCCCATGGCAAGTAACGGATTTACGACGATGAATAACTGCAGATCTCCCAGCGTAGAAACACAAATTCTTTAGCCAAGCGCTAACCCCAGCAGTCCATGTTTTACAGAATCTTCGCCTATTGGCGAATATTGTTGAATTACTAGAGAGTGCATTACGCCAAACTGTCAACATATACACACATCTTCTGGTATTGCTTCAATAGTATGTTCGCTGACATCACTGTATTGTTCTCGTTTATTTGAGCAAACTGTACATGTTGCAGGTCACTTGGTATCTTATTGTACTTCGTTTGGCTAAAAGCGAACGTATAAATGGTTCTGATCAAATCGAGGCCGCCAACCTTGACCTTGGAATACCCGAGCCTCGGCCTCAAAAATCGGGAAGAGGCGGAAAGCTGAAATGTGTGTTGGTAAGTTTGTGTAGTATCATGTCAACGGCAATGTCCCAATGCGATCAAGTGCTCTCTTAACTTCAAGTATCCATTAAATGAGTGGCATACAAAGAAAAACAAAGCATATACACACGTCGAGAGGCAGTTCCTGAAAAAAACGTGCCTGAGTTAGCAACTTCAGTCGGGCGAGACCGAAGAAGTTGCACAGGTGAAACAGGTGTTGAGTCGGATGAGCACCACAGGTAAACTCATATAACTAATTAGGTGAGCGTGTCTACCAATGCCTGTTATTCTCAATGAACTCGAAAAGAAGTTCTATTCTCCGATATTCTTGCTGGGTGCATTTTCTTGGCTACGCGACTTAGCTTATCATGTTTAAACTTAACCCGGAGAGACCCATGAGATCTGAGTTGGAAGTTAGTGACTCACTCGCTGATACAGTGAAGCATAACATTGGATGAACCACTTTAAATTTAATGCCACCAGTTTTAGCTGTCTTGGACTAATCTGCAGTGGTATGTTGTTGTAGTCCATCTAATGAAAATCTAGTAACCCAAAGCGGTATAATATTATATGTGAACTGTACTTTCAACCTGATTTATTGTTCCCACCATCAGTTCGAGTACATTTGTTACTTTATTACTAATATTAGTTACAAGCAACGATTTACAGTTCTCAGAACATTATTATTAAACAAGGCCGGTGTCGTATTCTCAGCGCCCGGTCATTCTCAGCGGCCTGTCGTGGCTTCTGCGCATGCGCGGATTTTCGCACGTTGCGGCGAGCACTGCTATTTGTTTTGTTTACTGCTACGTTGTTAGCTGCTACGTTAATATCGCTTGGAATTTAAGGTTAATTTAATGAAATTTCATTATTTGAGTATGTAATTCTGTTAAATATGATCGCATTCAATAGATTTCGGCCTGATCGGACCCTAACACTGCCGGGCACCAGGTGAGCTTGTAGCCGGCGAGGCCACAGGTCTTTTGCATATGTCTTAAAATCCGCGCATGCGCAGAAGCCACGAGAGGCCGCTGAGAATGACCGGGTGCTGAGAATACGACAACGGTATTATTTATCCGACCGTTGAGTAGTATGCAGTGAACCAATTTGGTCTCCCACAAATTGTTATTGATGCCGAGTCAATAAATTCATTCAAGAATAAATTAGAAAAAGCATGGGCTGATGATCCAGGGAAATTTGACCCCTTATTCACCACATGCTACTAATTATTCCTTGTGTTGCTTATTTACTTGCACTCGAGCAAAAATGAAAGACAAATAAGTGTTCACACTTCCTGTCCACCTTTCGCTATTTCATCTTGTGTAGGCCTACACCAAGTTTTGAAAAAGAAACTGGAATCATGACGGTCGGGTAAATAATACCAAACTTCTTCAATTGTTGGCATGACCGTCAAATTCCAGTGGAATTTAAATCAGTTTGAGCAACAGACATCTGCAACATTTGTTATAGCCAACAGTAGATCTGTAGTGCAGAAAAGGCGTCATGAGTGTCGTTGATCAACAAAAGTGCCTTGAAATATAGCTGGGCTAGTCATCGCATTTGTATTACAAATGTCCAGTTTGACATTAATGTAACATGTATACAAAGCTATTAGTTCTGCTACCTCTTGCCATTTAGTATTGTGTTGACTGACTAATTAGTGTAGACCTGTGAGGGAGGTCGTGGGTTTGAACCCCGACCGAGTCAAACCATTGATTTCCAAAATTGCTACGTAGCCTGGTTCTGCCATTAATATGATATGGCAAATAACGTTTTGCTCAGTATCAGGATATTGTGATGCAGTGGTATATCGGGTCATGGTGCTGGCGGGCCGGTGTCACAGTTTGAAAGGCTACCCGGTTTAAAATGGGCCTTTTTGTAATGCACATGCATCAAATTCAGATTGTACCCACATTTAATAACTTCTCAATTGCTTCTTAACTTGTTGGTGCAGAGGGTAATATATACTATCAAACATAAAATATTCACTACAACGATGCCTGAACAATCCGTCTCCTTGCTTGTCTCACCCAACATTTCCAGAGAGCTCCCTCCTCTACAGGCAAGCCAGAAATTCAGACAAGATTTCAGGCTTGCCGTTCGACTTTGACGCATTTGTGCATTGTGAAAAGGCCTGTTTTAAACCGGGTACCCTTTCAAACTGTGACACCGGTCTTCCAGTGGGGCATCACTATAAATGCACCATCAGTCGATAACTGTCCTGATGTGACAATAGATGAGGCAAGGGTGTAAAGCCACAACAAACAAATAGTGTAGAATTCTTAGAAGTGACACAAATTTATCCGAATTATACAACACAATTGATAACTGACTATAGTATACTAATGTGATATTTACCCCTGTGTTTGTTTCAACCTAATCCATTGAAACAAATTAACCACCTCGCATCTTCAAGCCGCTAAGGGTACACTCAGTCCTGCTAAGCATCTGGTCCTGTGTTACAGCTGCATATCTTCGTTGGCGGTTTGTTGATATTCTATGCCTTACCTATTCAGCGATTTTTAGCAGTGTCTTGTAGTCTTTTACTCCTTGGCGAGTTATTTACAGCATGTACATACAATCTGACTAATGTAATGGTATGGGTTGAATAAAATTATAATCTGTTTAGCATGAATTTAAAACATTTAAAATTGCAGTGTCTCATTGATTCTCCATTCGTTATTTTCTTCTCAGGAATATACATAGATGAGGATGAATTGTGACGTCATGTTCGACAGCTAGCTGATTACAACAGGCTCTACAGGTATACAACATCTGCTTCTCTTTAAGAAATGCTCACGGATGTAACTAACCAGATTGTATTAGTAAATACTCCTGCCAGTCCCAGTTATCTTTTTTTTAAAGTACTTTTTTAGGTATTCTTTTGTAATATATTTTTTTATAATTGAAAATCAGTGCTAATATGAATGTTTCGTATTGGTTAGCAATCACACCAACAATTTAATTTTTAATTTTTTTTTATTGAGGCTGTATTTATACAATAGCAATGACAAATGGATGACTAAAGAACAAAATGGACTTTGTAATTCGCTAACATTTTATCGAAAGAATATGGAAATGTGCCTCGAGTGAAATATGATTCGTGGGTACTTTAGAATAGGAACTATTAATGACTAATAATATGGCTGCTAAATTAATCAAAGCAAATATGCATTCTATTATTTCCTGTTCCAGCCTATTTCTGGTCTTGTTCAATCAGCTGTGGTTGTGGATATTAATCCAAGTGGAGTCATAATACTCATATGGATTAATTGTTTGCTTTGGGCATTCTATTATTGTTTATTGAGTGCATGGGTGAGGGTAGAATACCAAAAGCTCTCTTCTACTGTGAACTTGTAAAAGGACACAGAAATCAAGGTTGTCAGAAGAAAAAGTTCAAGGACTGTCTTAGATACAATCTGAAGAAATGTAACCTAAACACTGAAACCTGGGAAACAATGGCCAAGGACAGGAGTTTGTGGCGTGCTTCTATTCGCAAAGGCACACATAATTTGAAGTAGATCGTATATCTCAAGCTAAACAAAAGCACCAGCAGAGGAAAGATCATCTCTTTCACCTAGCAGCCTGACTGCAGCCACCGCACATTCTGAGCACAAATTGGACTCATCGGTCATCGACGAGTTCACAACAAATGATAAGTTTCTGTCATCATCGCCACTGATGGACAATCAAGGGAGAGAAGAGAGATTACTCTTGTCAGTACTTTCCCTGATATAACCTTAGATGTAAAATCCCAACAAACAACAGCAAGGTATCACAGAAACATTGCAGTTGGTTACAAACATAGTCAGGGTAGGATAGTAATGACTTCCTGGTTACCCGGGGCACCTAGTTTACTTGGTCGAGCAGGTGAAGGTCTCGGTGACCTGCTCGAATGGGCAAGTAATTATTTTTCTGATCTGCAGTAGCAGATTTCCGTTTCAATTGGCTGACTTGGACTTGGGCAAGTAGTTTTGCCACATCAAGTCGGGTAAAGTCAAGTTGTGCAAAGTCAAGTCGGGGGGAAAAGTCAGCCAAAAGCCAAGCAGCACCAAGCATCAAGCGTAAAAAATCGCTCCAAAAGCGATTCTATCTGCCCGTGCGAGAACCACCCACGCCAGTGTGTTCGGCTTCTCTTTATTACATACATTTAGATTTTTCCCGCGCGAGAACCGTGTGACGTCCGCGTCCAGTGTTTTCGCAGATTTAGGGTTGTTGACGATGACTCCCACCATTTCCTATTAACCCGCGTCTTCTATGTTTCAGCTTCCCATGCAAGATGGCGATGAAGCCGGTTGTGAAGCTGAAAGTGGACGAGTTGTTCCTACGTTGGCTGAGCGAAACTGAGACCCAGCATTTCCTCAAGACCAACCTACGACAGATCCTGAATGGGGAGGCCACCTCTCCCGTCTTCCCGCCTATCTCCTCGGGCCTCGGGACCAGGCCGCAGTCCCCACGTCACCGGACAGGGTCGCCGGCCACCCCGCCCTGCTCCCCGAGTAGCAACAAGGTGACCAGCCCTCGCAGCCCACGCCGTGCCGTCCTCAAGAACCAGGCCTACAAGTACTACACTAAGGTGGGTACACGCGTACTCCTTACAACTGACAGCCCTGCCGCGTAGGCCAAACAAAGCAACATACTTGTTTCCACGTCAATTTTGAATCGTACCCAAGCCTTTTTATAGACTGGATAATCACTTATCATTATATAAAAGGGCGGAGCGGCTCATCTTGGTTATTTGCGATTTATTACTGCCCAGTAAATTGATTCGCATGTACAACGAAAGTTAAGGTGGTTTGGCCTAATATGGCCTGTTGGCCGCTTGCTACTGCAGCGCCACCGTGTGTTCGTGCCCTGCGCCCTGCTAATCGGCCAGTTCGCACCAGGTTTTCAAATTTGAATGAAAGATCCGACTTTACCGAATTTCAAAGGCCACTCTGACAAGTAAAGTGTACTGTCGGGTAATGTGGTGTTTTTTTACTTTCCACAGGAGCAGTAAGTTTCGATGAATGCTTATTAACTGCACCAGTATCTAAGTTGCATATGTGGGATCAAATCCAAAATTTGACTATCCAATTAAAAAATACATTAAATATAGCATGACCCCAAATTTCTTTACCCGCCCCCATACCACCCTTATTTTAAACCACCTACTTGTCCCAAATCTTTCTAAAAATTGTATATTTTTATTTGTTCAGCGTTATGCACAAATGAAGACTACTACGACGTGCTTTTTTTGGGGCATGCTATTTTTATTTTATATTTTGTTGTTTTTGAGCGTGGTTTTTATTTGTAGGATGAGTGGACTTTTTGTTGTTGCTTCTTAGGCGTTTTTGGGGTGGATTTTAAAATAAATTTTAACCTTCAGTTTTATGGGCGGGTAGAAGAGAGATGAGTGCTTGTCATCTTTGAAAATGTTAATCACTACAAAGTATCATTTTAGAAGGTAGCCTACTAATTGGGCTGATAGGATTAATGTTATTTCATAATTTGCATAAAATATATATGAATACACTTATATATAGGTCTCTACTTTTGTTCATTATTATTTTAATTTAAAGGTACTTTATGGTATGTTTTAAGGATATGTTTTGAAAAAGAAAGAAAAATAAGGGTTTTCTTCAATATCGTGGAATAATTATGAATTGTATGGAGATAATTCAGCCTATTATGCAGGGATGAAAGATCTCCGCGATTTCGCTGATTTCCGGGATTTTTCCTGTAGCTATAAGTGTATACTAATACGTTGCGCCCATCCTGATATGACCTTAGATGTTGCCAGGGCGTAAAACTCCAACAACCAACCAATACGTTGTTTCACACTGCAGCACCATCAGCGTATACTAATATGTGGTGCAAACGCCGCAGCACTAGCAGCGTATACTACTAATGGCTTCAAACGCCGCAGCAGGGTCAGCATTAGATAAAGGATTCACCCGGTACTCGACCCGACCCTATATAAAAACGGTCGAAAATGCGGGGAAATGAAATGAGAGCCTAATTTTACGAACTAAGAAGCAACAATTATTCTTTACATATATCTTATTATTTTCCCACTACCTTTGAGTTGAAAAATATAATAAAATATCTAGTTTAATAAGATTTAAAAGTGAAATCGACGGCGTTCTAGTGCCGCCATCTAGTCTTTTTGCATTCTCACCCATTTCACCAACTCTGTGCCTATATGGGTAGCCATTTGATACTGGAGCCACAGTTTCTAGTTCCTGTTCCATACTAAAGCTATTTTCGCCCGTATTTACAGTACGTTGTCCATCACCCGTGTACTACAAGTACCGGGTGAATCTTTTATCTAGGTCAGCGTATTCTACTAATACCTGCTTCAAACGGCGCACCACTATCAGCGTATACTACTAATACGTGCTTCAAACGCCGCAGCACTATCAGCATATACCAATATGTATGAAACCCGACTTCCGGGAATTTTCAGGGATTCCCTGACAATGAATGCTAAGTCTATGGGAGAATATCAGCATTTCCGCTTTTTTTCCCGGAGACCACTTTCATCCCTGATTATGATTGCCTTTTTCTATGACACAATTGTTGTTTTAAAAAAAATATATTAAATGAGTCTCATGGACTGATAGAGTTAATCTCACAGTTATGGGGCGTCAAAGCAACTTACGTCAAATGGACTGTGTTGTAGGTTCAACCTCCAGTATTGAGAGGCCAATCGTACATATTATTTTTTTAATGTTTTAAACGACAAATATAAGTAAAGAATTCTGGCTTACTTATCAAAGTGGACGGACAATATTGCAGCTAAAAATAATATATTACAGTATGCGTTGTGATGAGGTAAACATTTCGTTAAAAAGAAAAATCGATTCCGAGCAATGTTTATTTGAAGTATAAGTAGATTTGTAGGCTCAAATACTTTGGTTTCTAAAATATTATGGTTTCATCGATTTATACAACTTTAACAGAAGCAGCCTCGATACTTTAAATACATAACTAGATCCAGCGTGAAGATCAGTGGGCAGTTGGAAATATAATCTGATTTTATATGCGGATTGTTCTGTTATCTTGTCTTTTAGTTGAACCGTTAAAATAAATTCCAGTTGACTAAGATGTCTTTCAAACCATTTAGAGTTGCTTAAAAGAAAAATGAATATTTTAAAAACACCAGACAATAACTTAATAATGTGTTTTCCTAGCCTCTATCTTTTGTACTAACTAAATAAATGGGCGACACCCAAGTCTTGTTATGGCTTGTGTAAGCGCTCCTCAACAAGGTTAGTTCTCACCTCATACACCAGGTGGCAGCACCGTAGTTGAGCGCAGCACTTAGGCTTAGCTGGTCGAGTTACTACAATAAGTGTCAGTCCTCCCGCCTGGCTTATTCACATGGGTCAGCGTAGTTATACATTCAAAAGAGACACACTTTTTTCTCTGTCTCAGTATTTTGGTTTTGAAAATATTATGATTTCATCGGATTATGCAGTTTTAACTTAATACTGCTGTCGTGTGATCGCTAGGGGGCAGCATGGACCTTCTGTTGCTTCCAACCCACACCTGGTGCTGGTGAGCGGGTTTGTTTGTTTGTTGTTGTTTTACGTCCTAGCAACATCTAAGGTCATATCAGGATGGATACCGACTTGTGACTGCGCACTCATGGCGACTTTATAGTGCTGTCCCACTGGGAAACCAGGCCGCCGGCACCTGGACCTGGTATCCCACTCAGTCACATTATCCAGACATTGAGCACACCAGTCCTTGTCCTGTTCTAATAATGCCGAGCGCCTGGCTAGGAAGCGACAAGTATCAATTTTTAAGTCATTGATTTGACTCGACCAGGATTCGAACCCACGATCTACCTGCACGGGAGACAGACGCTCTAACTCATTCGGCCACCCCGTCTGGTCCCCGGTGAGCGGGTTAACATGCCATATATATGATATCCATGGGAATAAACGCACATAATACAAAGAGATCGTGATCTCTTGATGACACTCACTGCCCTCTTTCCTCGATAGACTATTCACTCATTGTTACGTAATAAGCCCATTTCAATGGCGTCGCAGAGTGCTTTATGCACTAGTTTTGTGCCTCTTGGCAGAGTGCCTAAGGAGCAGCCCACTTAAAACCGTACTTATATCACCGTCCTGGCTCATCATCAAGTACGCTGCCTTTGTATTAGCTCTACTACAGTGTATTCCATGCCAACTTGGAATCCACTATAAAGACTTACAGCTCAAGCGTACAAGAATTGGTGACCTAGAAAAAAAGTCGGCTGCTGTCATCGCTAAATGCCGTCTGTTGTGAATAATATTCAAGCGGATTTATTGATTGAGAGTCGTTCAGTGGAAGAGTACCTTTTTGTATATTACATGTTTGCTGGTGTCAGTTTAGCATCAGCAGACGACATTTAGCATTAACACTTAGGCTTAGGCGTGCACAAGTGGAATGCCACCATTTCTTATGGTCTTTTTATACCCGAGTCATTCTTGGCGGATAAAGGGGAACTACATGCCAATCGTATACACTGGAACTAGCATTGTATATATTTTTGTCCAACTTATTTTTTTAACAAAAGTGGATATACTTTTTATATATTTAATTTAAATTCTTAAACAAAATGAAAGACAGCTATAACTATATGCACTGGTGCTTGTCGCACATTGGTCATTTGGAAATTAGTTGTGCTTGTGCTGTACATTGAATTTACGGATATATGGTGAATTTAGTTTAATCTTTGATGTTTCCATCATAATAATAATAATAATAATAATAATAATAATAATAATAATAATAATAATAAGCCAATTATCAAGAGAAACCTGAAGCTGAGAGACAATAAGACCGACTCATGGACATCACTCTCACAGCCGAGAGCTAAATGGAGAGCGGCAGTCAAGTAATGAATGCAGTGTTTGTCGCATCGCAACCGACAGCATGAATAATAATAATAATAATAATAATAATAATAATAATAATAATAATAATAATAATACGGCAACAAAAAACACTAGGCTAAACTATTATCCAGGAGCGGTAGTCGAAAGAAATATATTGGAAGTGAATGGCTAAAGATTTCAGGTGGTCTATTCAGTTAGAGTATTCAGTTAAAGTCGTTGGGATTTAGTACGTGGGTTACTCAGCCAGTCAGATCAAAAGCATTTTATGTAATTAACTCTGTTGGCCACATATTTCTAACTACTGTAAACTTAATTAAGGAGACAGGTCTGTTGAGTAATAATGCGATCGCGGGTGTCAATTTCGCAAGTTTGCTGTTGGTAATTTACATTTAGTCTAATAATAACTTTGTTGGAATAATCCAACAGGGATTCGATGTGGCTTTTTAGATAGACCACCCCTATGAAGTATTATATTTTGCATGTGTTATGTGCACTATTTTGAACCAATTGAATTTTTTTAATATATATCTCGTGAAACAGGAGTAACAAAATAAATGCCATGCAACTTTTCACTGTGAATATAGCCTTTGCTGCCAACATGGCGATAAATCTTCAGCAGTCAATTAATGTTCTAATCAAATACTTTTCACTGTGAATGTAGCCTTTGCTGCCAACATGGCGATAAATCTTCAGCAGTCAATTAATGTTCTAATAAAATACTTTTCACTGTGAATGTAGCCTTTGCTGCCAACATGTAGACAAATCTTCAGCAGTCAATTAATGTTCTAATAAAATACTTTTCACTGTGAATGTAGCCTTTGCTGCCAACATGTCGACAAATCTTCAGCAGTCAATTAATCTTCTAATAAAATACTTTTCACTGTGAATGTAGCCTTTGCTGCCAACATGTCGATAAATCTTCAGCAGTAAATTAATCTTCTAATAAAATATCGACATAACATGGCTGAGCGAGTTGAGCGCCCGCTTCCCATGCGGCATGTTATGGGTTCGAACCCTGGTCGAGTCAAATACGGGGATGAAAGATCTCGATTTCGTGGATTTTCACTATTTTTTTTATATTAACATTAAACAAAATGACAAGTAATCTGGAGGTAGGCCTTATATGACAACAATTTCATTCGATTCCCGTTCTTATATGACCTTAGATGTTGGTAAAACAGAAAACCCTAACAAGAACAAGTTTGATATGGACGATAATATAGGCACAACAAGGATAGTTGAAACCTGACTTCTGGCATTGTTCCTCCATTTGCTGGCAGTACTAATCCTGTGGGGGAAAATCCGTGTTTTCGCGGAAATTTGCCATCGTTGTAATAATCTCGGCTTGATTTCCGCGGTTTCTGCTGGAGACCACTTTCATCCCTGCAAATAAGTTAAAATTTGATACTAATCGCTATCCTAGCCTGTCCATTGGCGATACCAGAGAACTCAAGGAGAGTGAATTAAGGAAGACTAATTTTCACAGTTGAAATTTTGCCTACTTAATCAATGAATGTTAAGACAAATAACAAATATTTATTTAAAAAAAAAAAAAAAAAAATCCACACACGTTAGTCAAAATGTAAATTATTATAATGTGGGCGTTAACAAGTCTACGCTCACCTGAGACTGGGGCAGGCCATTTGGTAGGTGCCATACCATTCATGCCTTTCGTGTGTGGTGGGGACAGGTGGGAGGGGGGGCTCATGCCCTGCTCTGGGCACACACCATGTAGCGGGAGCTACCAACCGTTACACCGACAACACACAACGCCAAAAACCTGTTTTACTCACAGATTGCTGACCATTTCAGCCAAATAGAATGGTTTGGCGTCTTTGCTTTTGCGCCCTATACCTACCTACCACACTGCTTAGTGGAAAGTGGCGGAAATGTGGCTTGTACGAAGCAAGACGAGAGCGACTTAAAAAAAAAAAGTTGCTTAAAAACCTAAGCACACCTTTGATTAACATTTGTTTGGTTGTTTCAGATGGGGGGGGGGGGGGCAGGGGGGTATATGGGAGAAAGGGCAAATTATAGACTACAAAAATCAATTTATTGATATATAGAACTTGGAATAAAAGAAGAAATAATGCGAGCAATTGTGGAATACATTGTGTCAATAATGGTGGAATGGGGTTTGTTTTTAATGAGAAACCGGGCGCGGTGGCATAATCGGTAGAGTGCAGGTCTCGCATGCAGAAGGTCAGGAGTTCGCTTCCCGGTCGAGTCAAACCAATGACTTTAAAATTGATACTTGTTGCTTCCTACCCAGGTGCTCGGCATTATTAGGATAGAGCAAGGACTGGTTAGCTCAGTGTCAGGATAATGTGCCTGAGTGGGATATCAGGTCATGCTGTCAATGGCCTGATTTCCCAGTGGGGCAGCACTATAAAGTCACGTGTGCGCACTGTCACAAGTCGGTACATGTCCTGATATGACCTTAGATGTTGCTAGGACATAAAACAACCAACCAACTTTAAGGAGAAAAATAACGCCGGCACAACATCATCAGTAATACCACTGACCAGATGGGGTTGCTGCAGCAGAAGTGGCACGAGCGGAGTTCGAATCCCAGCCCAGTAAGATCAATGACGTACTAAATTGATACTTGTCGCTACCTAGGCTGGCGCTCAGCAGTTCTAGGATAGGGCAAGGACTGTTGTGTTACTGTTATCTCAGTATCACTATCAGGATAATGATAGTGAGTTGGACATTGGGTCATGGTGCCAGCGGCTTGGTTTTTTTTCCCCAGTGGGGCAGCACTATGAAGTCACCGTGAGTGTGTACTATCACAAGTCGATGCCCGCCCCGATATGACCATCCGTTGACCTACTTTGTGTAGTCTTGGTAAGTGGGGTGATACATTATTAAATGTGTAAATGTGAGAAATTGCATACTTGTGCTGATATTCAATGAGTAATGAACAAATCTAATATAATCGTGATATCAATAGAGCAATTTTGTACAATAACGGTGCAGTCTGAGTCTTTGAAAATAGCAATTATGGTCGTTGCGAACATGTAACAGTAACATATGTTTGGCCCTTTTTTTCGTCTTTTTCGTTTTGTTGTTGTTTTACAACTCTTTTTAATTCTTTTTTTTTTATGAGCCCGCATTCTTTCAGGTCGCAACCCAAAAGAGAGCTAAGTGGCGGGTGGGGGACTGTTATAATGTTTTACACCGTGCGTGCACCCACACAAAAGGGTCAGCGTTCACAGGAAAGTACATCTGTAGCCACGCCAAGCAATCAGTGCAAGGCAGCAAATTGTTGAAATGTATACCTTTAGTTTAACTAAATTAAATTGAATATTAAACTACATTTTTATTTATGCCAGCTGATGGGATGTAACAAATATTGGGTGGTGGGGCTAACATAAATTCTGTGTGTCTGTGTCTGTGTGTGTGTGTATACATATTCATTTTTTTCAACTCTGACGGATGCACATGCAAACCTTCGAAGGACATTGGATTAGGCTATTATTTGGGAGGTTTTTTGCTATTATTTGGAAAGTTTTCACTTTTGGTTTCCATGTCACACTTTTGTGCCCAGTTTTAAAGAATGACCCATATATAAATATAAATATAATTTGTTTTAAATATATATATATATATATATATATATATATATAGACAGACACTGCAAGGCCGTATGCTGACCACAATTCTAGCTGGAAACTATTATCGCAAAATGTGTTATAATGATTTACACCGTGCGTGCACTCACACAAAGGGTCATCATTCACAGGAAAGTACATCTGGAACCACGCTAAGGCTAAACAATCAGTACAAGACAGAAAATTGTTTAAATGTATGCCATTAGTTAGAACACGTTTAATTAGAAATTAAACTACGCTGCAGGGTCGTATGCTGACCACAATTCTAGCTGGAACCTATTGTTGTAAAATGAATTATGACCAGTAAGCAAGGCATTCAGCTGATAGTGTCATATGTAATACTTGAAATGAGAGCTACTATAAAGATTTAAACCTGGCCTTGCTGTTTTCTTAATAATAATAATGATGATAATAATAGTAATAGTAATAATAATAGTAATAATAATGATGATTATGGAAGTATTTGAAAACAACATATGGGGAGGGAGTGGGTAAGATGCCTCACTGGAGTGTACGGTCCTGTACTGGTGTCTCAGAAACCGAACAGAATGCCGAATTGCTAAGATAAGAGCGCTTACTGACTTCCCGTGTTGGAGGTCGTGGGTTGGAAGCCAATGAATTACAAAATTGATAGTTGTCTCTAGCTAAGTTGGCAATTGACACAAATAGGATAGAGCAAGGATTTGTTTTCTCAATATCAGGATTATGTGCCCCAGTGGGATATCTGGTCATGGTGCCAGCAGCCTGGTCTTCCAGTGGGGCAGCACTATAAAGTCACCACAAGTGTGCACCATGACTATGTCGGTACCTGCCCTGATATAACCTTAGATGTACAATCCCAACAAACAACAGCAAGGTATCACAGAAACATTGTGGTTGGTTACAAACATAGTCAGGGTAGGATAGTAATGACTGCCCAGTTTCCCGGGGCACCTAGTTTACTTGATCGAGAAGGTGAAGGTCTCGGTGACCTGCCCGAACATGCAAGTAATTATTTTTCTGATCTGCAGTAGCAGATTTCAGTTTCAATTGGCTGACTTGGGCTTGGGCAAGTAGTTTTGCGACTCAGTCAAGTAGAAAATTCAGTTACTTACCCAATTGGGCATGAGGGAATAACAGTTTCTGTCCTATCCTGCATGGGCATTTACCCATTTACATGCCATAGATTTGCCATGGTTTGACACCCATTTGTCAACATATAACATGACACTTAACATAACCATCCATATAGCAATTGTGTCACATCTGCCCCCCATCCATCATCAATCCATCATAGTATTACCTCCGTACATGACAGGGCGCTGTCAGTAATGGGCTAATTTGCATGTCTTTCCCTGTTGAAGTTTGTGCTTGAAATGACCCAACTAATGTCCACTTATCTGTTCCAGGTGAGTGGCGATTGCCAGGTGACGACGTGGTGGTCACGGTGCAGCTCCGGGGGCCGGATGTAGGTAGGTGGGTGAGTGGGTCAGTGGGTGGGTGGGCTGGGCACTGACTCGGCCAACACCTGGTACCATGGAGTGTGAACTTTAACCAGTTGTGTCCATCAGTGGTGGTGGTGGTGGTGGTGGTGGTGGTGTGGCAATCCGCAGACATCCCACCCACTGTGAATTAACTAGGCCAGTGTGCTAATGATCAATTTTAACATGGCGGCACCACGGGCCATCGACATATACAATTATACGTGTGTGTGTGTATATATGTGTGTGTGTGTACAAATATTTATTTTTATATTTGAGCCTGTCTCAAAAGGTGCTAACTAAGTTTTTTTGTCTATAGTAACGATTGACACAAAACAGCACAGAAATGGTTACACTGAAAACGCAAGGACATTTGCTTCAAATCAATATGTATTCTATTGGGATTATGAAACACCATGTAAAAAACAAATCAGTTTATCCTAAGCAAATGCATAAGGGACATACATACATACATACATACATACATACATACATACATACATACATACATACATACATACATACATACATACATACATACATACATACATACATACATACATACATACATACATACATACATACATACATACATACACACATACACGTTTTCAGGGAATTCAAAATATCAAAATATGCGGTTCACAAAAACGTATTTTAAAAAAACGCTTTAAAAGAATATGTATATAAATTGGATGGGTTGGTCGATTGTAGTAGGTCGTGGGTTCAAACCCGACCCAAATCAAACCAATAGCGTAAAACAAGTATAATTGTCACTACCAAACACGACACTCAGCATTACTATGTTGTGACAAGGAGCAATGGAATGAGGCGGTTTGCAGTTGTCATTTTGCCTGCTTAATCAACTAATTCAATCAATATTTTTTTAAACAACCAAAACGGAATAACTGCTAGCTTGCACACATATAAATTAGGCCTAAATAAATGTTTTCTAGTTTCGCGATCGACCCTGCAAAAAGTTGCTAGGCATACTTCTTTTTCTTTAAAATTATTTAAGAACAATTTTTGTTGTTGCTTCAGTGAAATAATGCTGGAAAATTACAAGGGTCTTACATCAAATTACATCATGGTCAATGGATTTAAGACAAATTACAGGGGTGTCTTACATCAAATACATCATGGACAATGGATTTATGACAACTTACAGGGGGGCGTTACATCAAATTACATCATGGTCAATGGATTTATGACAAATTACAGGGGGTGTTACATCAAATTACATCATGGTCAATGGATTTATGACAAGTTACAGGGTTGTCTTACATCAAATTACATTATGATCAATGGATTTATGACAAATTACAGGGGGCTGATACATCAAATTACATCATGGTCAATGGATTTATGGTTAAACTAAAATCCCAACCTACCTACCCTAATTTTCTTTGCTTGCTTGCAACCGGAAACATATTTTTTTTTGTTAGACCCTAGCACTGAGCAACCGATGTAAAATTGGCGGGAATTGTCGACGCCTGTTAGTAGTCCCCGCCCCTCCCCCGCCCATGCGCACGCTGGAGCAGCGGGCCCGGGTGCTACGGACCACCGAGTCCTCCACGGGAGACAACGTGTGGAAGGAGCTGTGTCAGTGTGCGGGCCGGACTGGGGCAGGACTCGAAGTTTCCTGTCAACACCAGGCAACACCAGGCAACACCAGGCAAATGTGGAGTTAGCGTCCCCCACCCAGGCACGGACATACATACATACATACATACATACATACATACTCTCACATACATATATACAGATATACATATATACATATATATACACATAATATAATATATAGGCATATATATATATATACAATAAAACCTCTCTAACTCGACCGACCATGGTACCGACTTTAAGTGGTCCATTTAGGGAGGTGGTCGGTTTAGATAGTTAGAATATCCTTGCAATAGTATTGTTGGGACCGAAATAAAGCGATCGATATAGGGGAGTGGTCGGTCTGTGGAGGTGGTCGGTTAGAGAGGTTTTACATACATCCAAGTACGTCCACAGACACAGACACAGACACACACAGACACACACACACACACACACACACACACACATACCACACACACATACCACACACACATACCACACACACATACCACACACAGACACACATACCACACACAGACACACATTTCCACGCCCATACCGTCCAGTCACCCAAGAAGACAGCAGGTCAGTCGGCGGCCAACGCGCGAGTAGTTCATGTCGCTCGAGGCAGATGGTGCTGCGGCCCCACCCCACACACGCCTCGGCAACACGTCACGGACCGTCACTGTGACATAGCAATGGAGCAGCTTGTGACGTCACCGCGCACGTTTGCAATGCACCTGCATGGAATACTCAAGCGTCTGGACCGCATTGTGTGGGTCGTCACCAACCGGAGGATTTCTGACGTCACAATGATTCGCGGAGTGTGTATGTGACGTCACGATTATTCTGAATTACCGTGGATGCGTTTGACATTTGTTGTGCTGTTGGACGGATGGTAAGGGTATACAATGGTTCCTATATCATATTGGGATTTTAGATTACTGCAGGGGTTCCTGGGTTTTGTAGGGTATACTACTGAGATAGTAAGTCGGTCATGAATAGCTTCAGAAGCAGTCTAAAACTCGGGTTCTCCGCGCAAACAAAAGATGTGTGCCCCACTCATACCTAAAGTTGCATAGTCCGATGGTTTTGAATTTATGTATTTTTTTCTGGGATATATATATATATTAGATCAATCACTAGTATCTACTTTACATTAAACCTTTTAGATATTTTGAGTGCAAACATGGAAAATTAGTTTTGGCAAGCTTGCGAAAATTCTGACACCATAGACTTCTGCAGTAACATGTTCTGTTAAATTGACTCAGTATTGCCTTCTATGCAGAAGCAAATGCTTAATAAGTGCATCAGTATCTAAGTTAGATATGTTAAATCAAATCAAGATGATTGGTTTGGTTTTGAAAATTTGATATTTCATTGGACTATGCAGCTTTAAAGTTGCATAGTCCGATGGTTTTGAGTTTCTGTCATTTTCTGAGATAAATACATTAAATTGATCATTATAACCTACTTTACTTTAGGTTGAAGTAACTTAGTTTAAATGGCTAACGTTGGGGATATTTGAAGTGACAACATACCAAATTAATTTTGGCAAGCACGCCAAAACTCTGATGCCATTAGCTTATGCAGTAACAGGTTCTATTAAATTGACAACAAATGCTTAATAACTGTATCAGTATCTAAGATAAATATGTAGAATTTGATGCTTCATCGGACTATGCAGCTTTAACTACAGTGGTGAAGGGGGAGCAATCCCACAAGGCAGTGTCAGGGTCCGTACAGGGCCTGGAAAGTCTTGAGTCTTGAACTTCATTTGGCCCATTTCGAGGTCTTCTTGATTTAACCTATTTTGGGTAATTAGTCTTGAAAAGGCTTGAATTCCATTAAACTGTCCCCACTGATCTAAATTAGTCTGAAATCGTGATTCACCATTGGTTTCCCCCCCTGAAATCTAAATGAAAATAGTCTTGAATTCCTAAACAAAAAAAACAGCGTTGAAAAGTCGTGAAATATCTTCACATGTGTGCAGATCCTGCAGTGTGTTATATAGTGGGTGTCACCCTCAGCATAAAGTTTGGTGAGAATTGCAGCAAACTTGTTAATACTAACCCATGATTGCATTTAATGCTCCATATAATTGTCAAAAACAAGCCATGTGCATAGTGTTGATCGTATGTATCTAAATACATACTGGTGTACAGCATTTGTTGCTTCATAAAAGGGAATACAAAGTCTTATTTTAAAGCTGCATAGTCCGATGAAAACATCAAATTTTCAAAAGCAAAACAATTATCCAGATTTGATTCTACATATCCAACTTAGATACTGTTGCACATATTAAGCACTTGTCGCCACATAGAAGGGCATACAGAGCCAATTTAATAGAACCTGTTACTGCAGAAGCCTATGGTGTCAGAGTTTTGGCGTGCTTGCCAAGATTATTTGTGGATGGTCGCACTTCAAATATCTTAAAAGTTAGGCATTTAAAATAAAAGTTACTTCAAAGTAATGTAAAGGAGGCTATAAAGGCCCTGTCACATTACGGCGTATGGCGGGAGCGTATGGCGGCGTAGCGGCTTTACGTCATATACGTCGGCATACGCCGCATACGCTACTCATACGCCGCCAGTGCCGCAACATGCCGGCGTATGTGAAGCGTATGAGGCATACGCCGCCATACGCTTTCATAAATTCGTCCGTCCAATTTTTTTTGTGCATGCTCAAAAAAACACGACCTATGAGGGTGTATGGCCCATAATGTCAAAAAATATCACAGCACGCTCCTCATACGCTCCTCGTACGCTCCTCATAGGTCCCCCATACGCTCAAACACACCCGAAAGTGGCACCAGCACGGCGTACGTAGGTTTTCAATACGCTCCCGCCATACGCCGTAATGTGACAGCCCCTTAACAATCAATTTAATATATTTAACTGTGAAAATAACAGAAACTCAAAACCATCGGACTATTCAACTTTAATAGAACTTGTTACTGAAGTGTTAGTGTTACTGTTGATGGTATCGATCATTTCGGTGGGCATTCCCAAAATAAGTTTGAATGTTTTCACTTCTAATATTTCCAAAATCAGCCATTCGTAATTAAAGTTACTTCAGATTAAAGTTGCATGGTCCGATGGGTTTGCGTTTTTGTCATTTTCTGAGAAAAATATATTAGGTTGATCATTATAATCTATCTTACTTTAGTTTGAAGTAACTTTCATTTTAAATGGCTAGATTTTGAGATATTTGAAGTGCTAACATGTAGGATTAGTTTTGGCAAGCACGCCAAAACTCTGACACCATAAGCTTCTGAAGTAACAGTTTCTATTTATTAAATTGTCTCAGTATTCTCTTCTATGTGGCAACGAATGCGTAATACTTTCATCAGTAACTAAGTTTGATTGATATGTACAATCAAATCTAGCTGAATGTTTTGGTTTTGAAAAGTTGATGCTTCATCGGACTATGCAGCTTTAAAGTAAGGTAGCTAGCTAATAGCAGTCAGCTAGTTAATATCAACTCAAAACCATCAGACTCTTTAACTTTCTTTAATCATATACCCATTCATAACGACCCCACCCGCTCTGAACATAATCGGGTTGACATATTTTAATTCTCACCAAGTCAACTAAACACTTAATTTCCTTGAATAAGTACACTTAAAATAAAGAATAGTTTAATATGGAATAATAGGTTGATTGGTTGGTTTACGTCCTGGCAACATCTAAGGTCATCTCAGGACGGGTACCGACTTGTGACAGTGCGCACTCATAGCGACTTTATAGTGCTGCCCCATTGGGACACCAGGCTGCCAGTACCATGACCTGATATTCCACTCAGTCACATTATCCTGACACTGACCTAACCAGTCCTTGCACTATCGTAATAATGCCGAGCGCCAGGCTAGGGAATGACAAGTATGAATTTTTAAATCATTGGTTTGACTCGACCAGGATTCGAAACCACAAACTCATGGGTTCAGATCTCCTGATGTCCCAAAACAGGAGACGGACGCTCTACTCATTCGTCTGGTGGAATAATAGGTAGCACATTACATACAAAGCTGTAGCGTATGTGCATGCTATCTATGCTCATGTGCAACAAAGGAGATTTCGGTCTATACATACAAAGTTGCCATGTCTGGGTGGGGGTGGGGGCGGGGGCGCCGTTTCACTAGATATTTATTACCAAATCCGAGCAACCGATCTTTACACATTCATCTGCTCCTACTCTTGTTCCTGCTGCTGCTGCTGCTCCTCCTCCTCCTCCTCTTCCACTCCCTCTTCCTCTTCCTCTTCCTCCTCATATTCCTCCTCTCATTCCTCTTCATCTTCCTCCTCCTCCTGCGGCTCCTCCTCCATCTCCTCATCCTCCTCCTCATCCTCCTCATCCTCATCCTCATCCTACTCTTCCTCGCGTTGACCTTTCTAATAAGCACATCACAGTACTCTGAGAAAGTACACAATTGTACTACCTACCCTGTTGGTTTTGTCATCTCATTTGCACATTGAATGAATACTCCTGATTGAGTGTGTGTGCACGCAGATTGATATGTGTGATGTTTGTAGACCCCCCCCCCCCCCGCGTGTGTGCCTGTCATGAGCCAGCCTGGAGGACTCACCTGCAGCACAGTTTTTATTGTATACAGTAAACCTTCATCCTAATTCGAGGTTCAACCTGTAGATCTCCATAGAGACTTAGGATTTGGCGCTTGGGGCCAGTTTGGGGATGAGGCTTTGATAATGGTGCCACTCTAAACTAAGGTGTGATATTTTGTAACTGTCGTAGTACAGTATACAGTAATAACTCTAAATCGACCGACCATGGGACCAACTTTAATTGGTCCATTTAGGGAGGTGGGAGGTTTAGGGAGTTTTTTTTTGGTATCATTACAATGGTATTTATTGTATGGGCTATCATTTTGGACTCAAATGAAGCGATCGATATAGGGTAGTGGTCGATGTGTGGAGGTGGTCGGTTAGAGAGGTTTTACTCTAGTACCACGTGTACTCATATCGTCCACCCGCAACACTGGTGCGTGGGCGGGTAGGTTGTGCGCATGCGCAGCCATTATAGCGACCTCAGCACTACACGGTAGGGGCCTACTCACCGTTATGTGTGTGACCCAGTATCCTGTTAGGGGTCCGAACCCTAAATGCACCCCTCTACACACATTACAGTGTTGTGTCCGCCTTTAGGAATAGCAGTCGGAGTGCAGTGTGGGTAGGTGATTGAGGTGGGCATGGGAACACTACTGGGGGCATTATGCATGAATTGGTGATATACATGTGTATGTGGCTGACCAGTTGACTGGTGATGGAGGGCTTATGTAGTAAACCATGCACTGCAAGGTCAGGGAGGTCACGCACTACCGGGAGGAATGCGATGTGTGTGTGTGGGGGGGGGGGGGAGATTCACCATGGTTATTATGTTTGTTGTTTGTTTGTTTGTTGTTGTTTTACGTCCTATCAACATCTAAGGTCAGCATGGTTATTATGACGGGGTATGTGGATAGTGTTACACCAAGGTAATGTACATGTTTGTCATGTAGTTGGTTTGTTTGTTTGTTGTTGTTTTACGTCCTAGCAACATCTAAGGTCATGGAATCATCGCACTTAAGCGCATTTTGTTTTACCTAAGCTCAATGTTTTGGTGGGTAATATTTTTGTTTAATAAGGTTATTATTATTTTTTTTTTAAAGACAACAAAATTAAATTTTTTTGGTGGGTATTTCTCTTAGCTTTTTTTTATTTAAAGGAAAAAATTAGTTCAGCAATTCATTTCTCTTCAGAAACATGTACAGGTCAACCCCGTTAAACCAAGCTCGGTTAAACCAAACGATCGGTTAATCCAAACTTTTTTCGGCGGCCCTGCAAAATACTACCATTTATCATATCAAAAAGTTGGTTAAACCAAAGTCGGTTAATCAAAAGTATCGGTTAATCCAAACAAAACTGTCGGCCCCAGGCCACTTCCAGTACAGTTAAACAAAACTTTCATGTGGTTTTAAGGTCATCTGCAACTTTTTTATATGATAAATGGTAGTATTTTGCCAGGTCGCTGAAAAAGTTTGGATTAACCGATCGTTTGATTTAACCGAGGTTGGTTTAATGGGGTTAAACTGTATATACATAAAAAAACAATAATCCTAGCGTCCACATACATTGTACATTCATAATGCACCCCCGTTTTTGCCAAAGCCAAGTCAAAGTCAAAGCTCGGTTAAACCAATGAGCGGTTAATCCAAACAAATTTCTATGGTCCCTTCAAGTTTGGTTTAACGGGGTTATACTGTATTATGAATACTAAGTGGTGCACTTTAATACAACACTTATGTGTTGTGGTTAAGCTTCCCCACTAGTTCCCCTCTATCCTTGATATGCTAGTCTTCAATATAGTCTTTTTACGAGCAGTTCAAACATAAAAAAGACAACTTTTGAATTTTCACCCCCACCTATGTAAATTGTGAGAGTAATAACTCACGGCTCGATTAGAGCAGAGCACATCCCTACAATTCTACTCCCCTTTTTCTTTCTTTCTTTCTTTCTTTCTTTCTTTCTTTCTTTCTTTCTTTCTTTCTTTCTTTCTTTCTTTCTTTCTTTCTTTCTTTCTTTCTTTCTTTCATTCTTTCGTTCTTTCTTCCTTCCTTTCTTCCTTACTTCCTTCCTTCCTTCCTTTTCCTTCTTTTATTCTTTCTTCTTCACCGAACCGTTGGTGAACTGTACTTATACAATGCATTCACTGCGGTAGTGAGAAAGCAAGGTGAGATCCCGTCTCGTTTCGAAGACTTGAAGTTGAAGAAGTCATTCGGTGATTTGTGTACATGTGCCGCTGCCCCCACCCCCACCCTCGTGGGTGACAGACACCTCGTCCGCTACTCGCCAGTACCCGGCAGCAACCTACCTCCAGCGGCGTTTTACTCCACTGCCGGCGGCTCATCCACCGCCGCCGCCTTTGAATCGCGCCCATTCAGTCGATGGAGCGGCGCTGCAGTGTGCGCGTCGCCATCGCCGAGTCGTCCGGTTGCTATGGTAAATATGACGGATGAGGCCGGTTGCTAGCTTCTGGCAGGTCGCGCCAGTGGCGACGTGGCGGCGGCGAGGTGAGTGAGTGAGTGAGCGCGGCGGGGAGGGGGAGGCCGTAGCCCGGCAGAGGGGAGGGCTCATTTTGCATGGTTATCTGTGTGGAGGTGAGTGGATAGCTACGGAGCTCACTTTGTGCCGACCCCACAACCACACTCGCCTTTATCAATTGTAGTGAGCACTTTTGGAGCACTGGATTTAAATGACATCGCGAAACTCTGTTTCACTTGGAGTTATATGGACGTGGATTACAATGGGTGAGGTTCAGACAGCTACCATCGGACAGGCACTCCTATCATTTACTTACTTACTTACTTACTTACTTACTTACTTACTTACTTGATAACTAATGCACCACCCACTACACTTTCTGTGTGACTGGGCATGGCAGCCGAATCGATAGAGAGCGGGACCTCGTGTGCGGGAGTTTGGTTCCTGATCGAGTCAAACCAATGACTTATAAAATTGATACTTGCCGCTTCCCAACCTGGCTCTCAGCATTAATAGAATAGGGCAAGGACTGGTTAGCTCAGTGTCAGGATAATGTGACTGAGTGGGATATCGTGTCATTGTGCCAGTGCCCTGATTTCCCAGTGTCACCATGGGTGTGCAAGTCGGTATCCGTTCTGATATGACCTTAGACCGACCAGACGGGATGGCCGACTGAGTTAGAGCGCCCCTCTCCCATGCTGGTAGATCGTGGGGTCGTGGGTTCAAGCCCTGGTCGAGTCAAACCAATGACTTAAAAATTGATACTTGTCACTTCCTAGCATGTCGCTCGGCATTATTAGGATAGGACAAGGACTGGTTAGCTCAGTCTCAGGATAATGTGACTGAGTGGGATATCAGGTCATGGTGCTGGTGGCCTGATTTCCCAGTGGGACAGCACTATAAAGTCATCATGAGTGCACACTGTCACAAGTCGGTACCTGTCCTGATATGACCTTAGATGTTGCTAGGATGTAAAACAACAAACAAACAAATGACCTTAGACCAGGACTTTAAAACTCCCAACAACCAACCAACTTTGTGTGTGAGTTTTTGCATTGCTTATTTAGTATTGCTATCGCAGATTGGTCTGGTCACAGTGAGTAAAAAACCCTCTTGTTGACGGATTTACTTGCATAGATTTCAGCACTTTCCACATGGAGCATCGATCGCACCACATTGGAAGCATGTGTGAGTGTGGGATGTGTCTCTAAGTGAAATGCAGCCTCGTTGCCACCCCGGACCCTGTCGGGCATGGGGTGATGAGCCTCTGCCAGTAGTCTGGGAGCGAGAGGTTTTTTTTTTGTTTTTTTTTAATTTAAAAAAAAAATTTAGTGATGACTATATTAGGCTGGTTGTTATAATCAACGTTACTTTAGTTTGAAGCAACTTTTTTTAATTATAAATAGCTAACCTTGGAGATATTTGAAGTGAAAACAAATTACGAGCCCGCCCCAGTAGAGTGTGGGAGTTAGTAATGCTTAAAATAGCATAGTCCGATGCTTTTGAGTTTCTGCCATTTTTGTTGTTGATAACTATATGAGGTTGGTTGTTATAAGCAAGCTTATTTTAGATTGAAGTAACTTTGATTATGAATGGTTAAATTTGGAGATATTTGAAGTGAAAACATTCCAAATTAATTTGGGCATACTTGTCAGAATTCTGATACCTTAAGTTTCAGCAGCAATAGGTTCTATTAAATTAGCTTGGTATGGCCAATGCTGCAACAAATGCTTAATAAATGCACTGATATTGAATTTGGATCTGTAGGATCAAATCTAGGTAAGTGTTTTGATTGCGAAACTTTGAGGCTTTCAACGGACTTTGCAGCTGTTTTATCTTATCACCCACTACATACGGGCTGCTTGCATAATATAATAACTTAAAGTTGCATAGTCCGATGGTTTTGAGTTTCTCTCATTTTCTGAGATAAACATATTTGGTTGTTCATTATAACCTACCTTACTTTAGTTTGAAGTAACTTTTATTTTAAATTGCTAACTTTTGAGATATTTGAAATGGAAACATGCTAAATTAATTTTGTCAAGCTTGCCAAAACTCTAACACCATAGGCTTCTGCAGTAACAGGTTCTATTACTTGACTCAGTATCCATGTATATATGACAACACATGTTTAATAAGTGCACCAGCATCTAAGTTAGATATGTAGAATCAAATCTAGATAATTGTTTTGGTTTTGAAAATGTTATGTTTTCATCAGACTATGCAACTTTAAATAAGACTTCATCATCTGATAATCATCAGCAATTGTAACAGGCAGCCTCACTCTGAACCAAGGCCTTGGTAGTAGTTGTCATTTTTAATTCTACTCAGTAACAATAGCCCTGCACAAACCTAAGTTCTCAGATCAAGATGGGTTCGAATCCGGGTCGAGTCAAACCAATGACTTAAAAATTGATACTTGTCACTTCCTAGCCTGGCGCTCGTCATTATTATGATAGGGCAAGGACCGGTTGGCTCAGTGTCCGGATCATGTGACTGAATGGGATATCATGTCATCGTGCTGGCAGCCTGGTGTCCCAGTGCAGAAGGTTGGGAGTTTGGTTCCCGGTCGAGTCAAACCGTTAACTTATACAATTGATACGTGACCCTTCCTAGCCTGGCACTCTGCATTAATAGGATAGGGTAAGGACAGGTTAGCTCAGTGTCAGGATAATGTGGGATATCGGGTCATGGTGTCTGCAGCCTGCTTTCCCAGTGGGGCAGCACTATGAAGTCGGCATGAATGCGCACTGTCCAAAGTCGGTACCCGTCCTGGTAGACATTAGCTGTTGCCTGGATGTAAAACTCCAACAACCAATCAACTTTCTCCTGCATACCCAGACACTCCGCTAGGGAACCTTCCTTTCTGCAGGAAGCACCGTTGCATCTATTAACAAGTCCCCTGAGTAGCCTCATTACCATTGGAGGAGGCACATCTCTCTGTGGCATTGCACATCAGTGTGTGTAATATGGAGGTGAACGATGAACTAGACTGCGATGATACTAACTGTTGTTGTCTCATATTCATAAGTCCTGGTTCTGAGGTCACTCCGTCCTGATATGACCTTAGATGTTGCCTGGACGTAAAACTCCAACAACCAACCTATCTGAAGTCACTCAGAATGGTAAGACTAAGAGCATATTGCTTGAGTATCTACAGTGTTCACCACAGGCTTTGCGTACCTTGATTGAGAGCACACTCTTGATCAAGAGGACACTCTTGATCAAGAGGATAATGTGACTGTGTGAATATTGGGTCATGGTACAAGCAGCCTGGTTTCTCAGTGGAGCAATGCTATAACGTTGCCATGAGTGTGCACTTTCACGAGTCGGTACCAGTCCTGATATGACCTTAGATGTTGCTCGGACGACAAAGAACAAACACACAAAGCTCAGTATAAGAATACTACGATTGTGGAATATTGGGTCATGGTGCCAGTGGCCTGATCTCCCAGTGGACAGCACTATAGTCGCCATGAGTGTGCACTGTCGGTATCCATCCTGCTATGTCCTTAGATGTTGCTAGGAGGTAAAGCCCCAACAAACCATAACAACCTATTGTAGTCCATTGAGCATTCGCTTCAAAGTAACTTACTTTTGGAGCTACCTTAGATGTTGCTAGGAGGTAAATCCACAACAAACAAACAACCACAACAGCAGCTTAGTCACAGTCCGATATAGGCCAGGGCCCATATGCAGGAGTCAGTGTTAGCGGGGTTTGGTGTTAGAGCCTGTTACCGTTTAGCTATCACCGACGTCGGGAACTGTGTCAAGTCGTATGCAGGAGCGCGTAACACTTACATTATAGCTAAACCTGAATTTATTTATAGATTTGGGAAATCCCTCTGCGTCTGTACCCATATATTAGGCTTAAATATATTAAATGCTGTCATATTTAACAGAATTACATACACAATAAGTGAAATTTGATCAATTTAACCCTAAATTCGAAGCGTTATTAAGGCTACCGCCGCATTGGCGGCGATATTAATAGTTATATTTTCGAATCGACGAACGTAAAGTAAACAAACCGCCGCCGCCGCCAGTATGGAAAGCGACGTCGATGCGGCGGCGATTTGTTTACTTTACGTTCGTCGATTCGAAAATATAAATATTAATATCACCGCCGTTGCGGCCGCAGTGTTAATATTGCTTCGAATTTTGGGTTAATTTCATCAAATTTCACTTATTGCGTATGTAATTCTGTTAAATATGACAGCATTGAATAGATTTGGGCACAACCTTACGCTAACACCGCTCTTAGATGTCCTATGAAACGGGGTTAGTGTCGCAGACCTTAAACGCATGGTGTTAGGCCTATCACTGACTCGTGCATACCGACTTTTCGGCGCTAAACCAGGGGCCGTATACAGGAGTCAGTGTTAGCGAAGAAAAACGGTGTTTGGCGCGAATTCCGGTTTAGCGGCGAAAAAATGGTATGCACGAGTCAGTGTTAGGCCTAACACCAAAGGCTTAACCGGTGTTACCTTACCCCTAAAAAATATCAGGTTTAGCGAGTTTATTAGGCCCAAATCTATTCAATGCTGTCATATTTAACAGAATTACATACGCAATAAGTGAAATTTGATCAATTTAACCCTAAATTCGAAGCATTATTAAGGCTACCGCCGCATTGGCGGCGATATTAATACTTATATTTTCGAATCGACGAACGTAAAGTAAACAAATCGCCGCCGTCGCGACCGCTGCGTCGACGTCGACGTCTACGCATTGGCGTCAATGTATTAGCGATTTGTTTACTTTACGCTCGTCGATTTGAAAATATAAATATTAATATCGCCGCCGTTACGGAGGCAGAGTTAATATTGCTTCGAATTTAGGGTTAATTTCCTCAAAGTTCACTTATTGCGTATTTAATTCTGTTAAATATGATTGCATTCAATAGATTTGAGCCTAATATATGGCTACAAACGCAGAGGGATTTCCCAAATCTATAAATAACTATTTAGCTATAATGAAAGTGCTACGCGCTCCTGCATACGATTTGACACAGGTCCCGATTCCGGTGATAGCTAAACGGTAACAGGCTCTAACACCAAATCCTGCATACGGGCCCTGAAATCCCTTCTAAACGCGTTTTGGCTCGCTAACAGCGCATCCTGATGGATATAAACTCAACATTTCGATTGATAGAATGTCTATTGAATGCAGTTATCTTTCAAAACATAGCAATTTTTTAAACAGCAGAAGATGACAACACCAGTGTAGGATAGGGCATTGTCTAGTTGGCGATGGCCAAATGAGTTAGAGTGTCTGTCTCCTGTGTTCATAGATTGTTGGTTCGAACCCTGGTTGAGTCAAACCAATGACTTAAAAATTGATTCTTGTCACTTCCTAGCCAGGCGCTCGGTATTATTAGGATATGGCAAGGAGCAGTGGAATGAGGAAGACCAATCGTCCACAATTGAAATTTACCCTGCTTAAACAACTAATGTCTTCCCCCCCCCCCCCCCCCCCCCCCCCCCCCCAAAAAGAGAAAAAAGTGTGCTGATAAACAGTGGCTGAGTTGGATATCGGGTCATGGTAGTGTAGTGGTCTGCACTGACCTCTCAGGCAAGTAACCACATAGACAGGTAGGCGTGGGGAGTGTGTTGATATCAGGGAGCCTAGGTGGTGTAATGGTTAGCACACTGGCCCGGAATGCAAAGAGATGTGGGTTCGAGTCCCGCTCTAGGCACAGTATTTCCCATTTTCATCACCCCCATGACAGTACCAGTGGCACGGTGGTGATACTCTGGTGCGGCAACACTGTAAAGTTGCCATAAGTGCAAGTTGGCACCTGTCTTGATATGACATGACCTTAGATGTTATTAAAAAGTAATTCCCGTACATGATTGGAAAACCTTTGAAAACCCTGGAAAATAAGATAATGTATTCAAGTGCCTGAATACCTTTGAAAGTCATCTTGTCGTCTGGAAAACCCTGGAAAATGATAATTTTATATTAAATACACTATAAATGGCTAAAGTATTGAGATTATTGGTTCAAAAAAATATATATAAGTCTTTAGATGCGAGAATCGTTCAGGCACAGAATCTAACTGACGGCATCACCATATAGAAAAAGAAAGTTTGTCACTTTTAGCTCGGTAAGATCCTCGAATTTTGGTAAAGTTGACCTGGAAAGTGCTTGAAAAAACCCTTGAATTTGGACTTCCTTTAATTGTATGAACGCTGAAACAAACAAAATGGAAACAACCACACAAACAAGAAACATTTGCATATAGCGTGGTTGTAAAAAAAGTTTCTTTTATATATTTAACGACGCCACTAGAGCACATTGATTTTTACCATCGGCTATTGGACGTCAAACATATGGTCATTCTGACATTTCTTGGGAGGAAACCTGTTGCTGCCACATAGGCTACTCTTTCCGATAAGCAGTAAGGGGTCTTTTATATGCACTTTCCCACAGACAGGGCAGCACATACCTAACCAGACGGGATGGCTGAATGAGTTAGAGCGTCCGTCACCGTGTTGGTAGGACCCTGGTCGAGTCAAACCAATAACTTAAAAATGTATGCTTGTCGCTTCCTAGCCTTGCGCTCGGCATTAATTTAATAGGATAGGATAGGAAAAGTACTGGTTTGCTCAGTGTCGGGATAATGTGACTGAGTGGGATATCAGGGTATGGTGCTGGGGGCCTGATCTTCCAGTGGGGCAGACTATAAAGTTGCCATGAGTGCACACTGTCACAAGTCGGTACCTGTCCTGATATGACCTCAGATGTTGCTAGGATGTAAAACAACAACAAACAAAGCAGCACATACCACAGCCTTTGGTGAACTAGTTGTCGACCTCTGGTTGGAACGGAAAATAGCCCAAACTGCAAATGTGTCCACTGAGTAGGATCGATCGGATTAGAGAGGTTGTGGTCAAAAGTGGCTGTGAGGGGCTGGGGGGGGGGGGGGGGGGATAGGTACACAGGGAGGAATGAATAGGTTTATGCGGTTTTAAATTAGATTTTGATACTAAAATTGGATGTGTGTTTACGATTGCAGGTTGAGTGGTGCCACGTAAATGATTGCTCTATCATTACTTACTGTCTCAGACACATGCCCATGCATATTGGGGCTGCGCCAACTGACCCGCTGCAGTTGCCGGGGGTGCAGTATACATGTTTGTTGGTGCTTTATGTCCCAGCAACATCCACGGTCATATCAGGATGGGTACTGACTTGCGACAGTGCGCACTCATGGCGACTTTATAGTGTTGCCTGATTGGGAGATCAGGCCACTGGCATCATAGCCGAGATCCCACTCAATCACAGTATCCTGACACTGAGCTAACCAGTCCTTACCCTATTCTAATAATGACGAGCGCCTGGCTAGGTAGTGACAAGTATACATTTTGTAAGTCATTGGTTTGACTTGACTGGGTTTCAAACTCCCCACCTTCCACACAGGAAGCACGCGCTCTACTGATTAGGCCCCTGCGTCCGCTGGAGTTAGCGAGGTAGGAGCCAAATCTGAATAGTCCATTTAAGGCTCTAAATATCACCCGTTCTTGTGTATGTGATATGTATAATATCACAGTTGTATAAATATGAAGGAAGAAAGAAGTGTTTAAAGACAATTCTAGAATCATCTTGTACATTTATTGATGCATGCTCACTAAGTGCATAATACATATGTTGAACTGGAATTGCATGCAGTTACTATTATGATGAATAGTCAATTTATATTATGCTTCTATTATCGAACAGGTTTTTTATGTAGTTATTATTGCAACTGATATTGTCATTTATGTACCAACAAATTGTAATGAACGGCTGGAAGACCAGTGCTCTGGCGCTGACAAAAGACATTATTCGCTGAATAAAATACATTTAGTAAAAAAAAACAATATACTTAGAAGCAACATTTGCATAATCCTCAGGTTTTGAGTTTTTTTGCACATTTCTTTTGGGTGTTTCATACTTTATTTAAAGTTGCATAGTCTGATCAGTTTCTGTCATTTTCTGAGATAAATATATCGGGTTGATTTTTATAATCTTCCTTACATTAGTTTGAAGTAACTTATTTTAAGTGGCTGACTTTTGAGGTATTTGAAGTTTAAAACATGCTAAATTAATTTTGGCAAGCATACTAAAACCTGACGCTATAGATTCCTGCAGTAACATGTTCTATTAAATTTCCCCAATATCCCTTCTAAGTGGTGACAAATGTTTAATAGGTGCACCAGTATCTAAATTAGATATGTAGAATAAAATGTAGATAGTTATTTGGTTTTGAAAATTTGATGTTTTCATCGGACTATGCGGCTTAAAATAAATAGAGAGGCTTGCCTTAGTAGGTCTATGGTTAGTACATTTGCGTCCCTTAGCGGGGTCACTGCCCGGTAACATACCTTCTCACGGGTGGGTAAGGCGCATACAACAGGGCCCTGTAGCCTGTAAGTACTTAGCTCTTAACGAGGGGAGCAAAGTGGGGATATACACCACTTTGTAAATTGTTTTTATTTTTGTAAGAGATGGGATTTGAGCAGTCACCATTTTGTACTTTCTTTTTTAATTTTTAATTTTTTTTTTTATAAGAGATGGGTGTTGAGCAGTCATTTAGGGAGGTGGTCGGTTTAGAGAGTTTTTTGTTGTTGTTATCGTTACAATGGTATTATATGAACGATCGTTTGGGACCCAAATAAACTTATAGTTATAATATATAAGCCAATCGATATAGGGGAGTGGTCGATCTGTGGAGGTGGTTGGTTAGAGAGGTTTTACTGTATTTTGAATAGTTGATGAACTGTTAAGTTTACTGTGCAGTGAGGCTTTATTAGAGTAGTTTGTTGATATTGTGAAACCCTATTATTTTCTTTTTAGGTCTTTTAAATGTTGTGTGTGTTGATGATTAATTACTCTTAAAGCTGTCCCCTCTAGCTACACCAATTACTGGCTCCACTGTCCCATTTCTCGTTTGGACACATCAATGTTAATTGAGTCATTTAGGAATCGGCACCAGTACACATTCTCTGGCCACGTGAGTAAGTGGACATTTGGTTACATCCTCAGTGTCCGTGTCTCCACACTGGTCCCAGGTGTTCAGTATAATGACAATGGCGGGTGTCGTTACAATGGTGCAGTGGTAAAGAGAACCACCCCGCTGTTATTAGGGTTTGTTTGTTGTTGTTTTACGTCCTAGCAACATCTAAGGTCATATCAGAACGGTACCGACTTGTGACAGTGCGCACTCTTGGCAACTTTATAGTGCTGTCCCACTGGGAAACCAGGCCGCTGGCGCCATGACCTGGTGTCCCACTCAGTCACATTATCCTGACACTGAGCACACCAGTCCTAGCCCTGTCCTAATAATGCTGAGCGCCTGGCTAGGAAGCGACAAGTATCAATTTTTAAGTCATTGGTTTGACTCGACCAGGATTCGAATCCACGATCTACCAGCGCAGGAGACGGGCGCTCTAACTCATTCGGCCATCCCGTCTGGTGGGGCTGTTCTTAAGGTCACGGGTTCGAATCCTACTGGGGAGTATGAAGGAGGAGGGGCTTCTTTTTGTGACTATTCGCTTGGCAGGGTACATATCAATTATCATTGTCAATTCTCTTTTTTCTTGAAGATTTATACTGCATGTCGTGGATAAGTCTGAAAAGTCTTGTTTTCACCATTAGACAGTTGGTCGATAGAAAGCCAGAGCCTACATCTTTACTGACCCAAAGGATTTTTAACCTCCCACACCACATAGACATTCTCTACTATGAAGTAACATTAATTGATTTCAGCTTATATTTTTGTGAGTACATCTGACCAACTTGATATTTTAGAGGAACCTTCTTAGTGATGAATATAACAAATATAATTTTTCATAATCCGATAGTTTTGAGTTTCTGCCATGTTTCATTTAGGTAAACATATCCGTTTAATCATTGCAATTGGAAACTTTGGTTTAAAGTAATTTATTTCAATGGGTTAGCATGTGATATATTGGATGTCAAATTAATTTTGGTGTGCACACCAACATTTTGGACATGGGCTTTCTTTAGCGGTTTTCAAGGATAGCACGCGAGCACCAAACTGCAATAATTGTTTAATGATTGCACCAGTATCTAAGTTGAATTTGTGGAATCTAGGTATGTGTACATTCTTCCCAAGTATCACATCTGTCCAGTAATATCACATTCAACCGTTGCCTGCACTAGTTATACCTGAAGTGGTGTGTGGGAGGTGGTGGGAGGGGTGGGAGGGGTGGGGGGTGGAAGAAGAGGCAAAAACAAACCTAAACAGGAATGTAAACGGCAGGATATTGTATTTACTCATACAATAGCCATGTAGAACACGAAAGCTCCATTTTGAATCCATTTCCAATTACAGTGGTGAACACTAGAACAGTAGCACGCCAGTTACAGAGTTGGCATTCCCCGGCCTGTCATACCTACTACAGTATAACCCCGTTAAACCAAACTTGCAGGGACCCTAGAAATTTGTTTGGATTAATCGATCATTGGTTTAACCGAGCTATGGCTTTGACTTTGAGTAAGCGTGGATTTCACATGTAATATACAATGTATGTGGACACTGATTATTGTTTTTTATGTATATACAGTATACTCCCGTTAAACCAAGCTCAGTTAAACCAAACGGTCGGTTAATCAAAACTATTTTCGGCGGCCCGCAAAATACTCCCATTTATCATATAAAAAGTCTCAGATGACCTTAGAACCACATGAAAGTTTGGTTTAACCATACCGGAGTGGCCTGACAATTTTGTTTGGATTAACCGATAATTTGGATCAACCGACTTTGGTTTAACCAACTTTTTTATATGAGAAATGGTAGTATTTTGCTGGGCCCCCGAAAAAAGTTTGGATTATCCGATCGTTTGGTTTAACCGAGCTTGGTTTAACGGTGTTGTACTGTATGTATAATCCTGGTTTCCACAATTAACTGCTATGCTTTCAACCTCGAAACCAGATGGGATGGCTGATTGAGTTGAACACCCACCTCCCCTTTTGGGTTCAAACCCTGGCCAAGTCAAATCGATGACTTAAAACATGATTCTTGTCGCTACCTTAGCCTGGTATTCAGTATTACTAGGATGAGGCATGGAGCAGTGAAATGAGGAAGACCAATTGTCCGCGATTGAAATTTCCGCTGCTTAATCAACTAATGTACCTCCCTAATTTTACACTCCCCCCACAAACCCTGAAAAAAAAATACCACAGTAGATTTAAAAAAATGGAAGCAACAAAAGCGGCTGGTGAAAGGATCAATGGCGTGTCAAGAGTCACCCGAGGACATTTGACCTTGACTCGGTGACCTTGTTGACCTTTGTGTCGGGGGCGTCCAGTAGGTGGCAGCAGGTTGTCATGTGTGGGCGATAATGAGTGCATTCTGACGTCTACACGTCCCTGGTACTGGTACCGGTGATGGACGGCGTGGCTCCCGACGGGCAGCCAGCCCCTGGGGATGTGGGGTGCTTCTTTTGACCCGAACGCAGGGTAGTTATAGACTACATCACGGTTCCAGTGGCGCTGTGCATTGTGGGATGCGTCAGAGCAAAACATACCCGCAAGAAGCACATGGCTAATGCTAATACACTGGGTGCAGCTATGAAATGTGCTAGTTTCAGCTCATCTCAGCTCTTGTTTGAAACATAGAAGACCGACGGAAAAAAATATATATAACTTAAGATATTAATCTTTTATCCAGCATTGCATTTACATCAATATAATCAGCACATCTTATGCCATGTGCATTTATTTAGATTTAGACAAATCTAGGCACTCAGACTAGTGTTAGAGCCATAGCCAGAGTCAGTTTGATATATTTTATTCATGTTTGTATTTATATTTTATGGTTAATGACATATGTAGAAATAGAAAATGAGGAGGGTTAATCAGATATTGGTTATATATTTCTTTGAAACAAGTTTCTGTTGACACATTTGATATTTTAATATTTAGAACAAGAATTACTTCTGGCTAATCAATGGTGATGTAAACATCAGCCTGTAAAGTGACTGAAATTGTATGTTTATTAGCTCAAAATGCTTAATTATGGAGAGTTGTATCTTAAACATATTCATTATATTATTAGATTGCATCCTTCCATCCATGTTTGTGCCAAATTGTTATGTTTTTCTATTTATTTTGAATAAAATGCCAGTTTTGACCTATGCGTATCGGCAAACTCAATGGCCGTACGCCTTTGCTTTGCTCCCGGCGCCGTTTTCAGCGCATGTGCAGGTGGAACCGTGATGTAGTTGTCTATTTCACACGTGTCACTTTGATACATGGGTTCTTTCTGCTACCAGAAGAAGTCATCAACGTATAGTTTTATAGCAAAACAGCGCTGCACATACATGTGCATTAAGGAACAAAAAATGTGTTTTCACATACTTCTAGGTGTCAGGGGGTGGGAGATATTTTAAATGGCCTTCAGCCTTTGGTTTCGATCGAATGAATATTTCTCCACCTACGAGGATTGTATGGTATGGTAATGCATTTGCAAAATCCTGCCTTTCGATTATATTTAAACTTGCATAATCTGATGGTTTTGGGTTTCTGCCATATTTTGAGATACATATTTTAGATTGATCATTCTGACTTTACGACAGTTCAAAGTCAATTTTATTATAAATGTGTCGGGGGGGGGGTGATGAAAATGGGAAATATTGCGCCTAGAGCGGGACTCGAACCCACATCTCCTTGCATTCCGGGCCAGTGTGCTAACCATTACACCACCAATGCTCCCTGATGTCACCATACTACCCACGCCTACTTGTCTATGCGGCTCCTTGCCTGAGAGGTCAATGCAGACCACTACAAATGGCTAACTTTGGAGATATTTAAAGTGAAAAAAATGTAAAATTAAATTTGGTGGGCACCCCAAAATGCTTACACCATAGACTTCAGCAGTACCAAGTTGTAGTAAAGTTGCATAGTCCGATGGTTTCAAGTTTCTGGTATTTTCTAAGATAAATAGATTAGATTGGTTGTTGTAATCTACGTTACTTTAGTTTGAAGTAACTTATTTTAAATGGCTAACTTTTGAGATATTAAAGTGCAAACATGTAAAATTGGGTTTGTCAAGCACGTCAAAAGTCTGACACCATAGGCTTCGACAGTAACAGCTTATATCAAATTGACCTAATATGTCCTTCTATGTGGCAACAAATGCTTAATAAGTGCACCAGTATCTAAGTTAGATATGTGTAATCAAATCTAGATAATTGTTTTGGTTTTAAAAAGTAGATACTTTCATCAGACTGTGCAGCTTTAAACAGATATAGTATTACCTTCTAGTTCTCTGCAGTATCACATTCTTAAGGACGGGTATCGACTTGTGACAGTGCACACTCATGGCGACTTTATACTGCTTCCCCACTGGGAGACCAGGCCATTGTCACATTATCCTAATACTGAGCTAACCAGTCCTTATCCTATCCTACTAATGCTGAGCGCTAGGCTAGGTAGCGACAAGTATCAATTTTGTAAGTCATTGGTTTTACTCAGCCGGAACTCGAACTCCTGACCTTCCGCGCGGGAAACCTGCGCTCTACCGATTGGGCTACCGCGTCCGGTTACTTCGAGGTACTCTACTGAGATTATCTGTATTACCGTTGGGAGCTCAATCTGCCAACCTCTGTAGGGGTAATGACAAGAAGGCCTGTGTCGGAATTGGTTCTGGCTGTGTGCTAGATTACCTGCAGCCCTCTACAGGTGCACGGGATACCTGTTAGAGATAATCATCCTGAATCCTGACCCCTGGTTGACCCCTGACCTAACGGCCAGTTTCTACTTGACCACGGGAAACTGAGTCACCTGCTGCTGGTACTAGCTATACTGCTCAAATCAGTAATGATCAAAATCGGTTTAAATATTGCTTGGTTGAAACTGAAAAAACGGCAGTTAAAAAGTGACATTTTCAAAACCAAAATACTGACCTAGATTGCTGCATAGAATGAATACTAAATCAGTTTAATACCAGTCACTGCTGAAGGCTATGATGGTCAACATTTCAGAGTGGACACCCAACATTAATTTGGCATGTTTTCATTTCAAATAGCTCCAAAGATATCTTCAGATTAAAGTGAGGTAACTGATAGCGATTCACTTTTTGTAATTGATTGATTGATTGATTGATTGGTGGTTGCTTTACGCCGTGTCGGCAGCATAGGCCATATTCACGGTGAGAAATGTTTTTTGTTCAAACCATCGCTTTTACATGTAAAAGCAGACAATCAATTATGTGCCAATAGACTCATTAATTTAAAAAGTTCACAATTATATACACTTTTTGTGTGTGTGTTTTATTTTATTTCAATGGCCGATATTTCTGTGACGTAAATTCTGGTCGGCCATTTTGTGCAGCAAAATATTGTTACAGTTGTATGTCAAGATTGCGCAGGCCTATCCCCATTTTCTGGTTTGAACCGGTACCTGCTTAAAGTTAAAGTAGTATAATCAGATTGTTTTGAGGCTTTAAATTTATATATATATATATATATATATATATTTTACCTCGGTATACAGCCTCAGGCTAGGGAGAAGGAAGCACGTGAGGTACCAGCAATTAGCATATACAACTCACGACTGGATTACGTGTCGTTGGGTTGCTCCGGCAAATTTAGTCTACATACAAGCTAATACGCAGTAAGTATCATAAAAACTGTGGTTAGCTTAATCATGATGCATTAGAGCATCATTATGGAAAGTTTAGACTTTCTTTGGTCCATTTTGGACGAGTTATTTGGTTATAAAAAACCAAGGATAGAATTCCTTCTCGAAGGATTGAAACCGATCATTAGCGGTTCTGTCAACACCCGAGTCACCGTGTGATTATGGGTAGAGATGTGGGCTCTGCCTCGTCTCCTGTGGAAATTCTCTCGTACTCTAATAGAGAGTAATGTTGGAGATGCTCCTGGGTTTCTTTTATAGACTCCCCACAAACTTTTTCAGGCGTTTCTCCGAGTTTCGTAGCATTTTCTCCAACTTGTTGACGTAGTAGTCACAGGTGGGAGAAGTGTGCGGAACAGAGGGATGGGCGGGCCGATACACTGGTCCCGACCCCGCGTAAGGTTTGGGCTTGACCCACAACCCACGCACAAATTTAGCTTATTACGCCTGTGTTATAACGGTATAAACACGTTCTTTAACACCAATAGATGTCCAAATGAGTTTGAAACAACCATATTGTGACATATATATATACCGGGACTGATCAAAAATGTTTGTTTCAGTTCCCGATGGCCACGAAGCGGAGTAAGCGCGGTGCAGCAGCAGCCGAGGGGCGTGTTCCGAGTGGAGGGGACGAGGAGTACGACTCCTCACCCGTGTTGTCGGCAGGGCCTTCGACACAGCCCGGGGCGCATATTCTCTCCGAGGAGGACATAGTGCCTGACGGCGCCGCGGCTCAAAATTGGGAGACGCGGTTTGCGGCGATGGAGAGTCATATAATGGCTCTCAAACCACCGGTGTCTCGTAAACGGCGAATGCCGAGTGTTCAAGAGGAGTCTTCTTTGGAGGATTTCTCGGAGACAGACTCAGCGATGGAGCTTAGGGCTCCTCCTCCTTCTCCTAAACGGAGGAAGAAGAAGAAACATATCGTTTCTTCTGGTGATGATTTCACCAAGGAAAGGGGGAAGACTGGACTTCGCAAAAAGCGCAAGACCAAGTCCAAGAAGAAGAAGAAGAAGAGGAAAGATTCTTCTTCCGACTCGTCCACAGATTCCACTTCCACGGAATCGGACTCAGACACGCGATATGAAGGTGTCTATGCTGCCATTGGGGGCAAAGTGGCTAAGAAAGTGGAGAAGCCAAGGGCTAAGCGTGTGAAAACCACTACGCTTATGCGTGAGAACATTAATGGCCATTTCCGCACGTTTAAACCGGCGGAGATTATTTCCAAGTTATCAGATGAGTTAACAGGCATTAAAGGTGTTCCCAACTCCATCATTAAGGAGATGGATCGAGATGTCAATATGACGGAGGACCGTAAGAGATTTGAGGGTGTGTTGCACACAGTGCATAAGGCGGTGCTTGGTACCCTAACAGCTATTGCTCCTGTAGCAAACAGAATGCAACGAGAAAATAAGTTCTCGTCTTTGGCTAAGACGATGGACAAAGGCATTGCATTGTTGGCGGCGGCAGGTAATTACCTGTCGTATCGAAGATATGAAAATGTCTTCAAGTCGGTTTGCACAGATGCTGGCAAAGAAGTGGCTCGCTCAAAGAAGGTTACCGATAATGATGGGAAAGAGTTTACGCTCTTTCTTGCTCCAGAGCCGATTAAAGGGAAACCTTTAGATAACACGAAAATGTTTGGCGGTCAACTACAATACCTCTATAAAGAGGTAGAAACTGCAGCCAAGAGTGGCAAAAACATGGATGGTAAGAAGAAACAGGAAACTCCTCGTTTCAAAAGGTCACGAGGGGATTTTCGTCCACGGCGGTTCACCAGGGGAACCAGACCGGGCTCAAACTTCGGTCAAGCTTTTCGGGGCCGGGGCGCTCGCTCAGGCTGGACCGACAACACCGCACGGCCACTGGGCCGAGGTGTCAACTCGCCGAGACCCTTCCCCAGGGGCGGGTCCAAGTAGAGGTCCAAACACAAACTTTACAAGTCCCTGCAGCCTCTAAAAACACACAAACTGTAAGCAACTTTGTGGCTGGTAATATTAATAATCATATTTCTGAGTGGCACAAAATTACTAGTGACCAAGAAATTTTACAAATAGTTAGGGGTGTTCACATTCCCTTCACACAAATTCCGGTACAAGGCAGGATACCTTTTCCTTATAACATTGAACCGGTTGAACGAGAGGCACTAACTAAACAGGTACAAAAATTCTTTGAGAAAGGAATTATACAAAAAGTGACATACTGTTCAGGAGAGTTTATTTCAAACATCTTCTCGAGACCAAAGCCTAATGGCGAGGTTCGAATGATCCTGGATTTAACAATCCTTAATAAAATGGTTGAATATCGACATTTTAAAATGTTCTCGCTAGATACGGCACGAGATCTGATTACGCCAGATGCGTGGATGGCTAGTGTTGATTTACAAGATGCATATTATACGCTTCCCATAAGGGAAAAAGACCGGAAATTTCTTCGGTTTCTTTGGGATAACCAACTCTATGAGTTTACCTGCATGCCGAATGGTTTAGCTTGTGCCCCTCGTTTATTCACTAAACTGCTTAAACCTGTTTTCTCAGTAATGGCGCGGAAGGGTCATATAATGTTTCCATACATAGATGATTCCTTTATTATAGCATCAACACAAATTGATTGTGTGAATGCAGTTTTGGATTTATGTGCATTACTTACTAAATTGGGGTTTTATGTACATCCACAAAAGTCAGTGTTTAAACCAACAAAACAACTCAAATGTTTAGGGTTTATTCTGGATACACAGTCTCTTACAGTGTCGATAACAGAACAAAAACTAATTAAGTTTATGAATACAGCGACCCAGCTTATTAAGTTACCAAAACCTAAAATTAGACAGGTCGCAGTCCTTATTGGGATAATGATATCGTATGCACCCGCTATTCTATACGGGAAGGCCCATATTAAATCTCTAGAAATAGATAAAAATTTAGCGTTAACACGAACTAAAGGGAATTTTGAGCGAAAGATGTTTATTTCGCAAGAAGGGCTACAGGATATTGCATGGTGGATGCAACACATAGCAAGTTCACCAAATCCAATCCGCATGGCGGAACCTAATACGGTAATTACTACTGATGCTTCGTTAGAAGGTTGGGGAGCTCATCGAGATGGGGTCACAACAGGAGGTAGATGGCTTGATGATGAAAAATCAGACCATATTAATGCGCTAGAATTGCGTGCTATTTATCTGGGCTTATGTAGTTTAGTAAAGATACATAAATCACAAGTTAGAATACTAACTGATAATACTACTGCCATGGCATATATTCGTAACATGGGTGGAACCAAATCAAAGCCTTGCAATCAGTTGTCTAAACTGATTTGGAACTGGGCACAGGCTCAACAAGTCTGGCTGACTGTAGCGCATATTCCAGGGTCACAAAATACACTTGCAGACCATAAAAGTAGAAATTTCCATGACCATTTAGAATGGTCTCTCTCTACACCTTTGTTTAACTTCATTTGTGAAAAATGGGGTACACCTAAAGTTGACTTGTTTGCATCACGAAATAATAACAAATTACCTTGTTATGTTTCTTGGCATCCTGAACCGGAGGCTTGGAAAGTAGATGCATTTGCTATTACCTGGGAAAATAATTATTTTTATATTTTCCCACCGTTTAGCATTATCAGCCGAGTTGTCAGGAAAATCGGTTTGGAAAGGACACATGCTATACTGGTGGTGCCCGATTGGGACACGCAACCTTGGCTGCCAGCAGTTTCACAACTGGCAAAAGAACATATACGATTCCCAAGAAAACTCGGGAATCTGACACACCACGGACCGCTAGTGGTTCACGGCGACGTGTCAACGACGCCCCTATTGGCATTCCTTTTCTAAGGAAACAGCTGCAGCAATTTGGATTGGACAAAATTACTGAGAATAGGATAGTATCTGATGCCTGGAGGCCAGGAACTGTCAAAATGTACACATCCTATTTAAAGAAATGGGGTGTACATTGTTTGTTAATGAAAGTCAAGCCAACAAATCCAACAATTTCACAAGTAGCTCGTTTTCTTCGTTCTCTAGAGGATGAAGGACTATCCTTTGGGTCGATCAATGCGGCAAGATGTGCGTTATCAATCATATTACCTAGAATTGATGGCGAAACAGTTGGAAAACATTATGTTCTTTGTTATCTACTTCGTTCAATTTATCAAAGGAATCCTCCAAAACCAAAGTATAGTCGGTTTTGGGATGTGTCTATAGTATTTAAGTTGTTTCAGGCTTGGCCTCACAACTCGTGGTTAGATATAAAACAATTAGGTTTTAAGGTCGCGGTCCTGTTATTATTAGTAACCGGACACAGAGGACAGACGATTGTTGCTTTATCTTTAACTGGATTAGAAATAGACAAGAAACAAGCTACGTTTGATTTAGCACAATTGCTTAAATCGAACACGTTAGGTGACCCTTTATCTACGGTTCACTTAGACTGCTTTCCGAGTGATCGGAAATTATGTGTTGTGTCAGCCATACGGGCTTATATATCTAAGACAAAGGATTTACGTGCATCACAACAACTATTAGTGAGCTTTATAAAGCCACATAAGGCAATTTCACGAGACACCCTTGCCAGATGGACAATTACGGTGTTGAAATTGGCTGGAGTGGATACGGGCAAATACTCTTCCCACTCAACTAGAGGTGCCATGGTCTCCAAGGCACGGTTGCTAGGTATTTCTGTCAAAAGAATACTAGCGCATGCAGGCTGGAAGACGGCTAAGTCGTTTGCAAAACATTACAACAAGCGACTAGAAAAGCCTACCGGCATTGCAAAGCGCCTGCTCGCCAACTAACAAGAATAGGTGAGAACAAAAACGTTGAATATTATATAAGAATGGATGATATTAAGGATAAAAATGAATTATGTAAAGGTCTCCCTAGCCTGAGGCTAGCCTGAGGCTGTATACCGAGGTAAAATAGTATAGTTATACGAATCTTACCTGGGTATAGATGATGGATAACTGTTGTTTTCCCGAGGTAGAAGCCTCGGGTAGACGTGGGCTAGGGCCCGCCCACCACACCCTACCACGTCTATCCCGTTGGTGTACCGTTACGGGAAAATCATAGTATCCATTGTATTGAAAGATCATTTTTATCCTGAATAAGTAGGTTAAAATTGCTGGTACCTCACGTGCTTCCTTCTCCCTAGCCCACGTCTACCCGAGGCTTCTACCTCGGGAAAACAACAGTTATCCATCATCTATACCCAGGTAAGATTCGTATAACTATACTATATATATATATATATATATATATATATATATATATATATATATATAATATATATAATATATAGGATGACTATATAGACCCCTTTCAATGTTTGTAAACATGGTGTATGCGCACGCAGCTTGGCTGCAGAACGAATGCACACTGCCACTGAGTTTGCCAGTACGCGCAGTGCAAAACCTCAGATTTATTCAAAATTAATAGAAATCCAGAACCCTAACTTCATTAATTTAATATAATCTTTTGGTAAACATGGTTTCTATGTGTATTCCAATCAGTTTGTTTCTAGGTGGTGTGGCTTTAGAGATATTTAACTTTTTCTGTATGAAGATTGCTCACTGCCATTGACAATGCATTGAGTTTGCCGTACATGCAGTGCAAAACGTCAGTTTTATTCAAAATTAATAGAAATCCAGAACCCTAACCGTATCAATTTAATATAATATTTTTAGTAAACATGTTTTCTATGTGTATTCCAATCAATTTGTTTCTAGGTGTTGTGGTTTTAGAGATATTTAACTTTATCTGTGTGAAGATTGCTAACTGCCATTGACAATGCATTGAGTTTGCCAGTACGCGCAGTGCAAAACGTTGATTTTATTCCAAATTTATAGAAATCCAGAAACCTAACTTCATTAATTTAATATAATATTTTTGTTAAACATGTTTTCTATGTGTATTCCAATCAGTTTGTTTCTAGGTGGTGTGGCTTTAGAGATATTTAACTTTTTCTGTATTAAGATTCATTAGATTGCTCACGGCCATTGACAATGCATTGAGTGTGCCGGTACGTTGCAGTGCAATATGTCGATTTTATTCAAAATTAATAGAAATGCAGAAACCTAACCTTATAAATTTAATATAATCGCTTCTTTGAATAAGTTTTCTATATGTCTTCCAGTTCAGTTTGTGGCTAGGTGGTTTGGTTTAAGAGATATTTCACCTTTTCTCTATGAAGATTGCTCATAGCCATTGAGTTTGCAGTGTGACCGGATGTTGTCCCGCAGCCAAGCAGCGTGCGCACTGACGTCATATGAAATTGGTCAATTAGGCTGATCGTTAGTTTACTTTGCTTTTGTTTGAAGTAACTTTTATTTTAAAAGGTTAACTTTGTGGAGATATTTGAAGTGAAATGTGGTGTGGTATGGTGCCATGCCATAAGAGGTGATGTGGTTAGGTGTGGTGTGGTCTGAAAATAAAGTAAAGCTTATTTTATTTAACGACGCCTCTAGAGCACATTGATTTTTATCATCGGCTATTGGATGTCAAACATATGGTCATTCTGACATATTTCTTTGGAGGAAACCTGCAGCCGCCACATAGGCTACTCTTTCCGATAAGCAGCAAGGGGTCTTTTATATGAGACTGTCTCAAAAGGTGCTAAGCAATATGGGACAAAACTTTGTCCATTGTAACAATCAACATACTATCTGCTTATGCATTTGCTCAGGATACACTGATTTGTTTTTTACATGGTGTTTCATAATCCCAATACAATATATATTGATTTGAAGCAATTGTCCTTGTGTTTTCAGTGTAACCGTTTCTGTGCTGTTTTGTGTCAATCGTTACAATGGACAACAAAAAAAGAGTTATCACCTTTTGAGACAGTCTCATAGGCATTTTCCCACAGACAGGACAGCACATACTACAGCCTTTGATGAACCAGTTGTGGACTTGGTTGGAACAGAAAATATCCCAAGTGTGGTGTGGTGTGGTGTGGTGTGGTGCCGGTCCATGAGTGGTGTTGTGTGTTGTGATGTGATGTGTTGTGCTGTGCTGTGCTATGAAGTATGATGTGATGTGCTGTGCTGTGCTATGATGCGATGTGATGTGCTATGATGTGATGTGATGTGCTGCATACTGGTGGGACCCGGTTGCGGTAGGAGCTGGATAAATATTGCTCAGCGCGAATATACAACAGGAATGTGCCTTCCATCTGTAACGTAAGCCACCAAGCACACATTACCACCTGTGAGTGCAGTGTCTGCAAACCTCTGTCTACTCAGCCTTATGACGTATGGCCTGTAGACAAAGAAGGACTAGTCCACTCCTTAAAGGCCATCTTACACGAAATCTGATTGGTTGGCTGCACGCTGTATTAGAAGACACCTTTTGTGTATGGTATTGTATTTAAGAAATAAATGGGAATATTTAACAGTGTATGGGTGGTATATCTACAACAATAGTAGCATTTGTCCCCACCCCTAATTAATAGCAGGGACCCCACACCCACACCCACACCCACACCCATCCCCAAATGAAGCTATAAGCTGTCATTATGGCACCACACTCTGTATAAGTAATTGTAACACTACTAGATTAGTAGCACATACAGGTGCACTGTATTTGTCATCAGCAATATATATCAAAGACCCTATAATACTAAGACGGCTCACTCCCTATCTCTCCCATGGTAATGTAAATTTCGCAGTGCCACCTTGTGGTGGGTTTGATCAGCCCAGCTGCTGGTTGGTGTTTCACATGTAAACATATAATATACAATTATATTATACATGAGATAGGTAAGTATGAATACACATCAATATGAAATTCCTATGAACAAATACACATCATCAGCATCATCATCAGCATCGCCATCATCACACATCTTTCACATTCATATATACATTTATACATATAATATAGCACCTGTTTAACCAAGAGAGCAGCCAGCGCACCAAGTGGTGGGTTTGATCATTTTGATTACACAGTACAGACTGAGTGAGCCGTCTTAGTATTGGGTCTTTGTATATATGTACATAATATGTGATGTATAACGCATTATGCGAGTATAAAGGTGTGGAAGGGAATTATTTCATTATTATTATTATTATTGTTATTATTATTGTTATTATTATTATTACACAATATATTGTACTGCCTCCTTTACGTGTCATGACTGGTGGCGCCACCTCCGACGTTCCCCAGTACCTGTATACTTGGGAAACATCACTCGCGTTGGTTATATTATTATTGTGTGTGTGCGTGCGTGTGTGTGAGAATCACATCACATCACATCACATCACATCCCATCACATCACACCAGCCAATCATATGTAAGAGACAGCCTTTAACGCCCTTTAAAGGCTCGGGCGGTGATGACTATGTTCGTACGTGGACAATGGCTCATTTCCGAAACAGTTAATTGTGGTCACATCAAACACGCGAGTTAGACCCTTCCTTAAAGCTGCATAGTCCAATGAAAGCATCAAATATTCAAAACCGAGCCTAAATTAGGTCCTACATATCCAACTTATGCCTGGTACACACCTACCCTATAGGATTCGCGCACTAAAATTTGCGACTCGACCCGACCCGCTTAAAACTGAAAATGGGCCGATTCATTTTTCGAATCGCGAATGGCAATCGTAATCAGCCGGTTTTATGCGTGAATCGCAATCGCTAGGTGTGCGCGGGGAGCGCACACCTAGCGATTTTTGTGTTTGCGAAACGGGCAGTTTTAGGTCGTATACGGTAGGTGGGTGCGCACAAATGGTAGGTGTGTACTAGGCATTAGATACTAGTGCACTTAGTAAGCATTTATTGTTGCATATAAGGGAACAGGAAGTCAAGTTAATAGATCCCCTTTCTGCTGAAGCTTATGGTGTCAGAAATTTTACGTCCTTGCCAAAATTAATTTGGCATTTTCAAAAATCTCAAAATTTACCCATTTAGAATAAGTTACTTCAAACTCGAGTAGATCATAACAATCAATCTAATGTAGTCATCTCACGAAAATGGCAGAAACTCAAAACAATCGGATTATGCTCCCTTAATTTAAATCACCATAGTCACAACAATGGACATCGTCCCCTCCCAGTCCATGGCAACCGACTTGCGACTTGTCGGCTGTTGTCATTTTGCGCCAAATGATTAGCATTCATATACAACATGGCGACGGCACTGGTTGTCTACATGCGGGTACCAGCAGGGGCCCATGTCGCTAGAAGTTTCCCGACTTTTTTCCTCTGCCAAAATACTGAGGTTTTTGGCAACGTTTTTTCTCTTCTTTTTATCTTGGACAGTGCTGTGACAGCTGATCTACATAAAGTCAGAATTCTCACACTGGAAAACTGTCATTAGGAAACATGCATAAATTGGGTCACGCTTATTTGGGTCATTTTCAGCACCCCCCTCCCCCTTCCATCCACCCCTATGTCACCCACCCCTATGTCACCCTTAATACTCACTTGCTATCCGGACCGCACTTCATCCACACCTCTCTCTATCTCCTCTCTGCTGGCCTTGCTCCTCCTTGATAATGTGGGAAAAGAGTTCCGCCAGCATTTCACTTTCTACTCTTATTCTGTACGCGTCTTTGGCTCGCCGGCTGGTCACCATAGAGCAAATAGACACGGTCCTTTGACTCAACTGTCCTCATTTCTCTTTCCTATACTCTACCCTTTTTTTCTCTCCCGGGCTCACTTCTCCCCCCCTTATCAAGGGAGTTCTTGGGTGGGGCCCTTTACCTTATCGTTTCTCTCGCTTTGTTCTTGTTGCTGGAACCGCTGGGCTCACCTTTACCCGTTCCTTCCTCCTGAACCCTTGCTGCTGTCGACCAGATACAAGCGCTCTGCTACCACCGGACCGGAGTGATTCGGGGCTGCCCCAACGATACATCGTTTTGAATGTTGTAAAGATATCCCCAGCTTCTACAAGCATCCCACCTGAAGATTGATCTTCAACCAAAGATCGGACCAATTTATCAGGGCCTTTCTATATTGCTGCAGTTTTGCAGCCAGTAACCGTCGTAAGGTTACAACCCCCCCCCCCCCCCCAAAGCACAAAAAAGCCCTTAATACGCGTTCTTCCTAAAACTACGTTCTTTTGGTGAACCCTCTTTCCATTCTACCACAAACCACTTAATTTACGTGGCTCTTCATTCCAACATCGGGACTCTAAGCTCAAGTTATTGATTGGGGTTTTACATCCTAGCAATATCTGAGAGCATACCAGTGAAGGTACCGACTGACCCCCTCGATCTAGGCTCAAGTGATTGATTGTGCTTTTGCATCCTAGCAATATATGAGGTCATATCAGGAAGGGTAAGGACTGACATACTCGATCTAGGCTCGAGTTACTGATTGAGGTTTTACATCCTAGCAATATATGAGGTCATATCAAGAAGGGTACAGACTGACATACTTGATCTAGGCTCGAGTTACTGATTGAGGTTTTACATCCTAGCAATATATGAGGTCAGATTTGGAAGGGGGTGGACTGACCTACTCGGTCTATGCTTGGGTTAATGATTGAGGCTTTACGTCCTAACAATGTATGAGGTCATATCAGAAAGGGTACAGACTTTAGTCTTTAGTTTGGCTGTTGTTTTTTGTTGTTGTAAATATAGTTTATTCATTGAATAAAGTCTCATGTCAGTGCCATGGCACTGGTCTTCCAGCCATGTGACATTACAGTTATTTACAATATATGTAGTCTGATATTGTCATCAGCATCTAGCTCAAGTCAGCTGAAATAACAATATTAATCATTCCCAGACTTACATATGGTATTGTTTGACAATTCACCTACAACATAGTAGTTATATGTTGTATACATACTTAGATACACACATGTGTATTGATTAGACCGTTACATTACGGAGTGGTTAGGTGCGTAGTTGATGATCAATCCCACAACTTGTATCATATATTATGTACCTTGTGTGCAATCTGAATTGGTAAAGGTGCATAGTCCGAAAGTTTTGAATATATATATTTATGGTTTATTATACTGTATATATATATACACATATATGAACTATCTCTCTATAAAAAAAAAATCTATATCGTCTTGATTCATGTGTGGCAATATAGTAGGATGGTTTGTCGATTTGTAGAAGTTTGTGGCTCCATATTGTATTTGTTTTTGCTAAAAAAGGGAAGTCAATCCATGCTGTGTTACCTACATTACTATGATGTATCCCTCTGAACAACATTCTGAAGTAGGAAGCGAACAGCTAACTACTTTAAACGCCACTGATACGCTTATTGTGCGCACACACAAATTCCCATTCTCCCCAGACACACACACCTACACGAGAGGTCTGAGTGGGGGCGTGGGGGTAAAGTATAGGGCGTGCTGATACTATAGTAGTCGTACAATAAATAAACCACATGCACCCAGATGTCCCTCATGGCATTCATGGTGCAGCTGCCAAAGAACTGTCCCGAGTTAATAATAAGAACTGACACTCCCATTGGCTTCTCGCATAGGTATCAATTTTTAATCATTGGTTTGATTCCACCAGGGTTCGAACCCTTGGGTTTGAATCCAATGATCTACCAAGACATATACAGTAAAACCTCTCTAACTGACCACCTCCACAGATCAACCACTCCTCGCTTTATTTGGGTCGGAAACGATCGCCCATACAATACCATTGTAACGGTAAAATAAAACACCCACCCTAAACCAACCACCTCCCTAAATGGACCATTTAAAGTCGGGCCCATGGTCGGTCGATTTAGAGAGGTTTTACTGTATACTTTACTTTATTGAATTGCAAATGGTCAACGTATGTCTCAATTTTGTTTTCATTGTGTTTTACTCCTGCGAGTCGAGGTGGCGCTAGCGCATAAAAGTGCTCATTCTGAGGTGTCCATTCTTATTGAAAGCAACAACTGTCTTTGGAGTCACTCCCCCCCCCCCCCCATCCCACACCCAAGGCGCCTGTTTTATATATTTAATTTTGTTTTTTTAAATTGATTTTTGCCCCCACCAGGCATTTCCGATGAGCTGGGCCGATGGGTTTGGGCCAGAATCAGATCGGCGGTACAGCTGTAGGCAGTGGGTGGGAGGGTGGTGATGTTGGGGGCTGGGTGTACTCAGAGGTTTCAAATCTATTACTCATGCTGAAAGTGCGCACAGATAAGCGCTGTAGGGTGGTAGGGCCAGACCGGGTCTGTTAAGTCAGTCTATGACAACACGGTGATTGGACACGCTGTAGGATGTCTTCCTAAAGAACTTATGCACACTTTCAATTTTTGTTTCTTCCGCTCGCATCTCCTTTTTCTTTTTGTCCTCCGTTGTTTCTTTCTCTGCTTCTCTATCTCTCTCTCTCTGTCTCTCTCTCTCTGTCTTCCCCCCCCCTCTCTCTCTCCTCTCTCCCTCTCTCTGTCTCTCTCTCTCCTTCTCTGCCTCTCCCCTCCCTCTCCCTCTCCCTTTCCCTCTCCCTCTCTCCGTCTCCATTCTCTCCATTTCTCTTCGTCCATCTCCCCCTTTCCCTCCCCCATCTCTACCTCCGTCTCCTTCCTTGCCTACCACCCCGCTCTCTCCCTCCCCTCCCCCCCCCCTGTCCCCCCTCTCCCCCTCCCTTCCCCCCCCCCCCCTCTCCCCTCCCGTTCTCGGTCGCTCCTCATTCTGTCGCTCCACTCCTCCCTCCTTCCATCCTTCCCCCGCCCTGCCCTCCTTCCTTCCACACACCCACTACCTCCTCTCCCCTCCCTTTCTCCATCGCTCCTCATTCTATCGCTCCACTCCCCCCTCCTTCCCTCCTTCCTTCACCACCAGTGTGTGTATGGGAATGAATGTAAAACTCTTACTAAGAGGCACCGCAGTGTTTTTTTTCTTTGTTTTTTTTGGGTCCATTAGTTGTTTAAGCAGGGGAAATTTCAATCGTGGACGATTGGTCTTCCTCATTCCACTGCTCCTTGCCCTATCCTAATAATGCCGAGCGCCTGGCTAGGAAGCGACAAGTATCAATTTTTAAGTCATTGGTTTTACTCGACCAGGGTTCGAACCCACGATCTACCAAACACGCCCTAACTCATTCGGCCATCCCATCTGGTTTGTGGATGAGGATTGGGTTAGCAACAGGCGACTGTAACTTGGCGTTTGGATAACTGAACAGAAATGTCCCCTAGTTGATAAAAAAAACATCTTATCTTTCTCAAAAACCCAACATATGTGAAAATTAACCCAATTTATCAAACATAGTGGAGTGGGTGGATTTGTAGAGCCCTGTAATTAATAAGGCCTCGGCAATATTAACTCAATTATAGGCAGCTGTTATTTCCATACAAAGTATTGTTGAAAAAATTACACAAAATATGCACAAATATAGTTTACCTTCGAGATTGAAGAGTTATAATTCCATGGAAAAATAAGATCCTTGTGTACTGGGGAGTTCGGGGGAGTACTTGGCATCCCACAGTGGTACAAACCAGGTGGTACAGTTTGCAGTGTCAGTGTCTGACTGAAGCCCTGTTCACACATACAACTTTAGGCCAAACTAGATAAGGCGAACTAGGTGTGAAAGTGTGTCGTGTCCACACATGCAGTACTTGGGGCGGTTTAAGGTGGAAATTGATATCTGTGCATCAGCGCGTCCATACTAACCAGCGCCAGTTTTGGTTAGTCGACATCACCCCGAGAGTGTGTGGGTTCGACCTAGATCTGTATCGACTGAATCGTATTGTTTTGGAACAGTCAAAACTTCTGCTGGGCAGTGAAAACCTAAAAATAAATTATGAAAAAAATATCTGTGCATAGCTAGCTCTATCATCGACCAAATTATATAATATGCGCTTTTGATTGACTGGAAAATCAGCGCTCGACTGCGCATGCGTGTGACGTGCTTAAGCCACCTCAAGTAAACCGCTACAGTCCACACAAGCAAGATGGGCCGACTTAAGCTAGTTCGCTTCATATAAACCACCTCGCAGGGCGGTTTACTTGAGGCGAACTAGATGAGTCGACTTGGCCCTAATTCGCTTCAGCGTCGTGTCCACACGGCCAATGTGAGTCAAACTAGATATGGCGAACTAGTGAGGCGACTTAACACCCGTGTGTGAACAGGGCTTTAGACTGGCTCCTGTGTCACTATGTTTGATGATTTTTACTACAGTTTTAAATGTGGGATTTCTTCATGGATCTACTTGTAACAGATGGGGAAAGGGTGTATGTGTCTACCAAACGACACAGTGGGTGGACGTCTAACAATGGGACTGGTTGAACTTGTCTCACAGTGAGAGAGTGGTTGAACGTGTCTCACAGTGAGGCAGTGTGAGCGTGTCTCACACTGAGGCAGTGTGTGAGCATGTTTCACAGTGAGGCAATGTATGAACATATCACACAGTGAGGCAGTCGGTGAACGTGTCTCACAGTGAGGCAGTGTGTGACTGTGAGCGTGTCTCACAGTGAGGCAATGTATGAACATATCTGACAGTGAGGCAGTGAACGTATCTGGGTCGTTCTCAGAAGTTGTGTACCAATAGTGTGACATCAGTACCAGAAAATCAAAATGCTGCCAAAGTCCTATAAGCAAGTTTCCTCAATGTGTATGTCCTTTTGCATCTGAATAATTGAAAATAAACATATTGGCATTTTTAAGTAGTCAAATGATGCTCACACCCAAAAATAGATATAGCATGGAAACAATCTGACTCCAAAATCAAATATTTTCCACACAAAACTTGACATTTTTAGGACATTTCACATGCCACTTGCTTTATAAACAGTAGTAATAATAATTTGAAACCTCATTGCTATGGTTTTGTCTTATTTGTGAATATTAAAGAGAAAAGCAAGAAAATATTAGCAGAGTAACGGATTAGCAGAGTAACAAAGTGGAAACAAACAATTTTACACAAATGTTCGGCTCAAATTTCAATGTTAGGGGCAATTTCAGGATTTATCTTTTACTATACCATAACTGGGTCCATGCATAGTGTCAAATGGTGAAAATAATTCCTGTACTGTATCTGTACTCAGTGTTTGATACAGAGTTTCATAGTATTTGCAAGTGGAAACGAAATGTTACGATGTTAATGACTCCAGAAAATGTTAACTATTTCATGATTAAATTTTTTTTAGAAATAAATGTCTTCAACTTAATGAAGACATTGTATATGACCATTTGAAGTGAAATGAGCTGTTGTTCAGAGGTTTTCATTAAGTTTGTGACACTTTATTTTCAATGCTGTTGACAATGTCACAAATTAGTATTTTCTATGTATTTAGCTACATCCATCCCAATAAGATACATAATACACAATATTAACATTTACTTTTGATCTAAACTATCTCCACATTATTTGGCTAACTGATGAAATCTAAATATTGACACTCCAATAAAGGGTTTCTTTGAAATATGCATTTCTAGTAGACTACCTCAAGTGGTACACAGCTTCTGAGAACGACCCATCTCACAATGAGGCAGTGAACGTGTCTCACAATGAGGCAGTGTGTGAGAGTGTCTCACAGTGAGGCAGTGTATGAACATGTCTCACAGTGAGGCAGTCGGTGAGCGTGTCACACAGTGAGGCATTGTGTGAGCGTGTCTCACACTGAGGCTGTCGGTGAACATGTCTCACATTGAGGTAGTGTATGAACGTGTCTCACAGTGAAACAGTGGGTGAACATGTATCACAGGGAAGCAGTTGGTGGACATGTATCACGTTGAGAATGAGAGTGTGTGTGAACATATCTCACAGGGAAGCAGTGGGTGGACATGTATCACAGTGAGAGTCTCCCTCAATATGCCGGGAGGTGAGTGTTGTGTCTGGTAGTTCTGAACCTTAGTGCCTAGGTGTGTAAACCACACTTAGCCCTGAATGGTGCCTGCCCTGAGGTGTTCGCATTGACCACCTACTGGAAGACTAGCCCTCACCCCCACTGGGACTTCGCCTACTAAACCGCCTGCCCCGACTCTTCCCTCCCCTACCCCCTGACTCACTCACAGTGGCTGGTGGCGACAGACGAGCAGCTCTCACTGCCCCATATCGACCACCCGTGCCTTACGCCTTGGTCGAGCGGCGTGTAGTAGCGCGCACGGAGTACCCCCGCCCCCCTCCCCTGAGCTCACTGGCACTGCAGCAACACCGCGACCACCCTGTGTTTGTTGCGCGAGCGGTTGGCGTAGTGGTGAGGAGTCAGGGTGTGGGTGGGGATGGGTGGGGATTGGGGGTGGGTGGGAGTAGGGGGTGGGTGGGAGAACCAACCGCGAGCACCGCGAAGTTACGCGCGGACACTGTAGAGGTTGGGGGTTGTTGAGGGTTGGCCACATCCGGTGGCGGAGGTGGGTGGTGCGCCCTGCCCTGCCCCGCCCGCCCTCCCGCCCGTGTGTGCGGGGGTCCCAGAGGTGAGCAGCTCAGTGAGCAGTTCGGGCCCAGCCGCCAGGCCGTGCACCACCAGGGGGCGCGCCGGCAGAATTAGCAAAGTTTGCACTCGGCAGACAATCCACTCATCACCAGCCCGGGATCCAGTGGCACACAGGAGGAGGAGGAGGGTAAGGGAGAGTTCGCCCTGATGGACTACTACTGGAGGAAGCGGAGTCTGCTACTTGTATAGACTGCTGAGGATAGCGCAGTATTTTTTAAATTTGTTTGTTTATATATTTATTTGCACCCTCAGTGACCCTGTTGCCCTGAACACCTAACACTCCGACCGCCTAGAACTTAGAGGAAAAGAGATGAGGTGTGTGTGTGTCTCTCTCTCTCCCTCTGTCTCTATCTCTGTCTGTCTGTCTGTCTGTCTGTCTGTCTGTCTGTCTGTCTGTCTGTCTGTCTCTCTCTCTCTCTCTCTCTCTCTCTCTCTCTCTCTCTCTCTCTCTCTCCCCTCTCCCTCTTCCACCCCCCCACCCCTGTGGTCCTCTCTCTCTCTCTCCTCTCTCTCTCTCTCTCTCTCTCTCTCTCTCTCTCTCTCCCCTCTCCCTCTTCCGCCCCCCCCACCCCCCACAGGGTTGGCCGCGTTGGAGGGGAGAGAACTGAGGGCGAGGGTGGGGTCAGAGGCTTTTGTCTGGGATGCCTCTCCACCCTCCACTCAGACACTCCTTATGTTGCAGGTATAACCAAACCAGAGAGGCTCTTCTAGGAATGGGTGGTAGCCGGGTAGGGCGGCTCCACATGGCCTAGGTAGGCCTACTAGTAGGAGTAGGAGGTGGGGGAGTGGTTGGTTATAAATATAATTCACGCGCCTAGGCCTAGAGTTAGGCTGAACTGCCTACACCGCGTGCGTAGAATGTAGGCGATAACATTGCAAGGGCTAGGGCTGGGGAGTACTTTGTTTCATGTTGTGGGTTTAGCTTATGGCCCTGTCACATTACGACACATCTCGCCAGCACGCCGCCAACGCGTAAAATCACTTTTTTATGTCGAGAACCGTCAAACTTTTCAGCGTGGGAGGCAAAGTTGGACATATACATGGCGTATACACAGCGAATGACGAATGTATGGCTAACATACCTCCGGGCAAAAAATGCTCGAATTACACTCACGGTACATTCACAGAACTCCGGTGAATGTTATATACATTATTCAATCGCCAGAACTACGCATCATATGTTACATACTTCAAGACACGCTGGATAAACGTTATATGTACGTTAGGTGTACGTTATCCATATGTTGTCAGTACGCGGGCTGTACATTCCCACTGCATTTAAAGTAGGTCAACGTAGTGCAACATAGTTAACAATATTTGACTAATGTACGTCTAACGTACATCGACATATGCCTAACGCGGACTAAAATCCACACATCGAAAGTTTTGTGCATGCACAAACCTTTGCCGAGCCCCTGACATGCGACGCCGTATCTTGACGAGCGCCTAACACACGCGTAACGCATAACGACATATCCCGACATAGTGGCAATAAAATCACATACATCGACGTACGTTTGCGCGATGCGACGTAATGTGACAGCACCATTAGTGATCTGAACATAACCACGCTGCAACAACACTGAGAGGTTTGTTTGTTGTTTTACGTCCTAGCAACATCTAAGGTCATATCAGGATGGGTACCGACTTGTGGCAGTGCGCACTCATGGCGACTTTATAGTGCTGTCCCACTGGGAAACCAGGCCGCCAGCACCAAGACCTGGTATCCCACTCAGTCACATTATCCTGACACTGAGCACACCAGTCCTTGCCCTGTCCTAATAATGCTGAGTGCCTGGATAGGAAGCGACAAGTATACATTTTTAAGTCATTGTTTTGACTCGACCAGGGTTCGAACCCAAGACCCCACGATTTACCAGCACGGGAGACGCACGCTCTAACTCATCCGGCCATCCCGTCTGGTATGCTTGCTATTTCTAGCTAAGGTCACATAAGCTATCCGTTACCTTGTAGGTCATTAGTGGGCACATGTTCATTGTTTTGAGAATAAGATAGTTTCATATCTCAATTGTTTGGTGGGTTTTTTCCTTCTTTCTTCTTCTTCCCAGACGGGATGGCCGAATCAGTTGAGTGTCCGTCTCCTGTTTCGGGAGATCGTGGGATCTGAACCGATGGGTTCGCGTGTTCGAACCCTGGTCTACCCAAACCAAGGAGTTAAAAATTTATATTTGTCACTTCCTCGCCAGGCGCTTGCCTTAATTAGGATAGGGCAAGGACTGGTTGGTACAGTGTCAGGATAATGTGACTGAGTGGGATATCAAGTCATGGTAGCACTATAAAGTCGCCATGAGCACGCACTGCCACAAGTCGGTACCCATCCTGATATGACCTTAGATGTTGCTAGGACGTAAAACAACAAGAAGCAATCTTCTGTCTCCTGACGAAATCAGACTATGTTACCCATGAATGCAGGTGGTGGGTTAAGAACCGCTTATGTAGATTATACTCTTGGAACAGTGGCAGGTCAGTAGTTATCTATACATCACCAACTCGCCCCTCAGTAGGGGTGAAGAACAACCCATTAGAAAAAGTAGCGAAAGGCTGGGTAAAGGAAATAACCAAATACATTCTTTATTTATGAAACACAATTAAATTACCCGCTACTTTTGATTTTTAAAACATGTAGTTTAATATATTTTAACAATCAAATCGAGACCATTCTGTGGTCGTCATCTTGTCATTTTGCATTCTCCCCCATTTCGCCAACTCTGTGCCAATGTAGATAGAGACTGCACACTGGAACCCCCCCCCCCCCCCCCTTCTGTTAATTCATACTGAAGCTTGTCATTCATCCCTACTCTGGGATGGGGTGAATCTTTTATCTATGACTTGCTGTGACTTTCTAGTCATCTCCAATCTTAATGTACCGGGCGCGGTGGCCGAATCGGTAGACAGCAGGACTCCCGTGCAGGAGATCAGGAATTCAATTCCCAGTTGAGTCAAACCAATGACTTATCAAATTGATACTTGTCGCTTCCTAGCTTGGCACTCAGCATTAATAGGATAGTGCGAGGACTGGTTAGCTCAGTGTCAGGATAATGTTACTGACTGGGATATTGGGTCGTGGTGCCGGTGGCTTGATTTCCCAGTGGGGCAGGACTATAAAGTTGCCATGAGTGTGCACTGTCACAAGTCAGTACCCGTCCTGATATGACCGTATATGTTTCCAGGACGTAAAACTCCAACAACCAACCAACCAATCCTAATGTACTGGAGCTACACCCACACACTGTGTGGTTAATGTTATGTAAACTCGCTGGCTATCCTTATACTATTCAGGTTGACTCTGTAAGTGGTACTCTGCAGTCAGCGGTATTAGGTGTCGTGTAACCGGGGGGGGGGGGGGGGGGCGACCTTCCTACACACAGTATCTATCTCTGAGTTGTCATGACAACCCAGACGCGCAGACTAGCTTCTAAGTTCTAGCAACCACAGGTGATGGGGACATAGCGGGGTACACAGTCGCTATGGCAACTGAGGTTGGTGTCAAATAGAGGGCGGTAAATGGGGCGATGTGAACTTTCAGATAGGTTTATAAATGTAAAGTTGCATAGTCCGATCAAAACAAGGTTTATTTAAAGTGGCATAGTCCGATGAAAACATCAAATTTTCAAAAGCAAAATATTTGCCTAGATTTGATTCTGCATATCTAACTTCTAGTACTTATCAAACATTTGTCGCAACATAGAAAGGAATAGTGAGGCAATTTAATAGAACCTTTTACTGCAGAAGCCTATGGTCTCAGAGTTTTGGCACACTTGCCAAAATTAATTTAGTATGTTTGCACTTCAAAATATTCCAAAAGTTTGCCTTTTAATATCAAAGTTACTTCAAACTAAAGCAAGGTATATTATAACAATCAAATCAATATATTTACACAAACTCAAAACCATCGGACTATGCAACTTTCCTGTATGTATATATATATATATACATCAGGAATCTGTGAACGCTCAGATAATTCAAGCTGCGTATTCCGATGAAACTCTCCAATTTTCGAAAGTAAAACACTTATCTAGATTTAATCTATATATCCAACTTTGATATTGGTTCACTTATTAACCATGTGTTTTTGCATCTAATGGTGCTGTCACATTACGACGCTTCTCGCCAACACGCGTCGACGTATGTGATTTTTTGGCGCAACATCGGGATACGTCAGGAAGCGTTTGGCACACATTGGTATTTGTTCATTTACGGCGATGGTCGGCGGCACGCGTCAGGGGATCGGTGAAGTTTTCTGCTTGCACAAAACATTGGACGACCAACAACGCGCGGGTGCCAATATTATGGCGACGTCAGAAGCAAGTCAACATCGCTGGAATAATGTTTTGCGAACGCGAGGCAGACGCCGCGCACGCGTGAGGGTCGTTCCCACACGTTGCGCCAAATAGTTGCTTTGTTGTTTTACGTCCTAGCTACATCTAAGGTCATATCAGGACGGCACGCCAAAACATTTTAGTTTTTTTTTCTCACGCGTCCTTATATGTTACCACAACATCGGTTGCATGCTACCAACACGTTGCGCTGACGTCAAACTTGTTCCCACCGCGCCGAAAAGTTTGACGTTTCTTCACTTTTTTGCGCGTTGGTGACGTGCCGGCGAGAAGCGTCGTAATGTGACAGGGCTATTAGGAAATACTAAGTCAATTGTGGTGAATCTGCTACTGCCAAAGCCTATGGTGATGTACACACCAGAATTATTTGTTTTATATTGAAATATTTCCAAAGTTAGCCATTTAAAATAAATGTGACTTCAAACTAAAGTAAGGTAGGTTATAATAATCAATCTAATATATTTTAAATTACAATTTTATTTTACAATAAAATATTGTAATGAAGTATTGTTGGCATCTTACCAGAGGGGGGGGGGGTAATCTTCCTGCCTGTACATCCAAATGCGTCTCTCTCATCATCATCATCATGCTGTCGGTCGCGATGCGACAAAGACTACTTTCATTACTTTACTGCCGCTCTCCCGAGCCGGTATGGTGTTTTGTGCGGTTGTACATTTCATGAAAGCTGCCTGCAAAAGTGTTGAAGTGCTGCTGGCTTTTGCAAGTTACCAGCGGCACTCTCTCGGGGAGCAAATAGAGGTTTCACACCGGCAGGAACATGTCAAGACAGGCGCAAAACTATTTGTCCCTGCAGTGGCTGGTCGGGAGATGTTGGGAGTTCCATACATCAACCGCCCTTAATGCTGCCACAGTGACACGGTTTTCTGTTTAGGGTTTGCTCCCTTAGCCTTCAGTTCTGTCAAGAACCTGTACCACAAGGCAGTGGTTTACAACTCTGCAAGGCAGGGTCGTCTCTCTAAACAAACAATAAATAACTAGCAAAGTATCTCAGCAATTTGGCAGTTTAACAACACCATCAAGATAAACAGCAAGTTAGGAAATAACATGGGATGCATACATATATGTCATAATAATGATTCTTTATAAAGATACCGTAGTGACATAGGTTATGGTATCCTGGTTGTTGTTTTACGTCCTAGCAACACCTAAGGTAATATCAGGACGGGTACCGACTTGTGACAGTGCGCGCTCATGGCGAGTTTATAGTGCTGTCCCACTGGGAGACCATGCTGCCAGCACCATGCCCTGATATCCCACTCAGTCACATTATCCTGACACTGAGCCAACCAGTCCTTGCCCTATCCTAATAATGCCAAGTGCCTGGCATGTTTTCACTTCAAGTATTTCCACAAAGTTAACCCTTTAAAATAAGTTAGTCATCACGGAAGTAAAGTTGGTTAAAATAATCGGCATATGTTTAACTTTTTTTTTAAAGAAGCAGCAACTTGAAAGTCATGTCTGGAATTGACACTCTGGTTGTCTCCCATCTCAAATTATGTTTATACACCAGTCTTTTGGGCGGATCTAACATTCAGATCGTGTCGGTCCTGTTGAAGCTAGGCATTGTGGGATCACGCACATAATCGTTGCCCTCAGACCATATTGGCACCCCAGCCCTGTGCCCCAGTCAGTGTTTGTTGATACAGTACAATGAGGACTTTGTACATGTCATTCAGTGTGACTACTTGAAGGTGCACTGTACTGTGGTACAAAGTACATGTCATACAGTGCACCGGTGTGACTTTGTACATGTCATTCAGTGTGACTTTGTACATGTCATTCAGTGCACCTGTGTGACTTTGTACATGCCATTCAGTGCGCCTGTGTGACTTTGTACATGTCATTTAGTGTGCCTGTGTGACTTTGTACATGTCATTCAGTGTGCCTGTGTGACTTTGTACATGTCATTTAGTGTGCCTGTGTGACTTTGTACATGTCATTCAGTGTGCCTGTGTGACTTTGTACATGTCATTTAGTGTGACTTTGTACATGTCATTTAGTGTGACTTTGTACATGTCATTCAGTGCGCCTGTGTGTGACTTTGTACATGTCATTCAGTGCGCCTGTGTGACTTTGTACATGTCATTTAGTGTGACTTTATACATACCATTCAGTGTGCCTGTGTGACTTTGTACATGTCATTTAGTGTGCCTGTGTGACTTTGTACATGTCATTCAGTGCACCTGTGTGACTTTGGACATGTCATTCAGTGTGCCTGTGTGACTTTGTACATGTCATTTAGTGTGACTTTGTACATGCCATTCAGTGCGCCTGCATGACAGTAATGTTGTATTGTCCAATGGTTTTGAGTTTCGGCCATTTTTTAAAGATAAATATATTATGTTTATTGTTATCAACCTTACTTTAATTTGAAGTAACTTTTAGTATAAATAATCAAATTTGGAGATATTTGAAGTGAAAACATAAGAAATCATTTCTGGTGTGCAGGTACAAATTCTGGCATTATAGGCTTAAGCTGTAAGAGGTTCTACTAAATTGACTAAGGATGTCCTTCTGTGCAACAACAGATGCTTAATAAGTACATCCAGCATCTAAGTTGGATATGTAGAATCAAACCTAGGTTAGTGCTTTAGATTAGAAAATTGAATGCCTTCATCAGACCGCCATTATAAATGAGGATTTTATCATGTCCTGCTGGGTTGATATGATTGGTTGTAGATAGATAAGCGGTTAATATGTTTATGTTGATGGGGTTAACAAATGGGTATGTGTACTTTTAGCATTCCCCCCTCCCCCCCCAATCCCATTTAAGGATTTGTTATGTTGATTCGTGCATTTACTCCTACAAGGATTATCCTGCGCTGAGAGTTGAACCAAAGTTCTCAGGAGTGAGGAGGCGAAAGAGATTGTGACACCAACTTACTCACCGTCATCACCAGAGGATACTGTGACACTACTCATCACCATCACCAAGCACACCACCAGGGGGAGGAGAATACTGTGATACTTACGGAGCCCTTTACAAAGCACACCACCAGGGGGAGGAGAATACTGTGATACTTACGGAGCCCCATTACAAAGCACACCACCAGGGGGAGGAGAATACTGTGACACTTACGGAGCCCTTTACAAAGCACACCACCAGGGGGAGGAGAATACTGTGACACTCACGGAGCCCCATTACAAAGCCACCACCAGGGGGAGGAGAATACTGTGACACTTACGGAGCCCTTTACAAAGCACACCACCAGGGGGAGGAGAATACTGTGACACTCACGGAGCCCCATTACAAAGCGCACCACCAGGGGGCGGAGGATACTGTGATCGTACTCAAATCCATCGCCAGGAGGTTGAGGGTGCTTGACCTTACTCACTGCGATCACCAAGTCTTCAACCCCCATCAATAAGGGGGCTGTTGATACTGTGACCATAATCACGCCATCACCAAAACCACACGACTAGGGGTGGGAGGATACTGTGACCGTACTGAAGTCAACCACCATGGGGCGGAGGACTGTGCTGGAGACTGTCGTGGACAGCAGCACCTCGTTGCCTACCTGCTGTACGAGTTGATGCATTACAACCGAGGAGGAACTACTTCTATCTGGGCAGTTCCCAAACCCGTGTCAAGGCCACCAGATGGCGCCAGTTGACGTCAGCCACCCCGGCGCCTCTCTGGGTGCGCCCGCCGCGCTTGCAGTGTCGGCGGGACGCGCCAGCCGCCGCCATCCGTTACCATAGGGAGCGTGGCGGTCCCAGCGGCCCCGCGCGGGTCGTGGGTGCCCGCCGCTAGAGGCGTGCCCGTCAGGAGCGCGCGAGGCCACGCCAAGGTCAAGAGCGCCGGAAGGACGATGCCCCCGACTTCCGCCGCGGCTTTCCCGCCTGCGGTGACGATAGCGGCCCCGTTCGCGCTGGTGCACTCCCGGCTGACGCTCTACTATAGCAGCCTCGTCGACCTCCGGTGGAAGCGGGCCATCCACAGTTGCCATGCTTGCACCCTGGAGGGTCAAGGTCACGGTGCGCCGCAAGGTCAAACCGCGCGGACGTGCGGCGCGATCCACTACGGGCAGTGCACCGGCGTGATTCACGTGTCGGCCGCGCAGGGCGCTAAGCCGCCCGATGGACACACCGCCACCGTCATACGGGCCGGAACCGGAACCAAGCAGAAGGTGCGCATTCTACATCCGGTCCGCCACACCCTCCCGCCTAAGGTAAACAACGCGCGACGGTTGCATGCGTTTGTGGTGCAATGAAATTTTTATTTTATTTAAACAAATAAATTATGTATTATTTAGGAGACTAGATTTTTTGATTAATTGCTAAATTAATCTTAAAGCTGCATAATCCGATGAAAGCGTATGATGAAAGTACTTACATGGTTTTGATCCTACATATCCATCTTTCAACACTGGTGCACTCACTCAACATTTATTACATTTTGATGCTCCTGTGCTACACTCGAAAATGGGTGAACAAAGCCTGTGTCCAGCATTTCGGTGTGCACACCAAAATTAGCTGCATGTTTTCACTTAAAATAACTCCAATGTTAAAAACCCTTTCAAATAAAAGTCACTTCAAATTGAAGTCGATTAGAGCGATCAAACTAATACATTTATCTAAAAATAATATTAAAAAAATTAACATACCAAACTCAAAACCATCGGATTTGGCGACTTTAAATTTGTCTTTCTTTAAACCTGTGAGGTTAAAAAAAAAAGTAAGACATAAGAATGTATTAATCATGTTGTTGCGGGGGTTATGAAAATGGGAAATATTGTGCCTAGAGTGGGACTCGAACCCACATCTCTTTGCATTCTGAGCCAGTGTGCTAACCATTACACCACCTAGGCTCCCTGATGTCACCACACTACCCACGCCTACCTGTCTATATGTGGCTCCTTGACTGAGAGGTCAGTGCAGACCACTACGATATCATAGATCAAGTTCAGGGCGACACACTGTTTCTTGTTAATTAGGGCGAGATGTCTACTGTCCAGACAATGTTCTAAAGTGGTGGGATGGAGAGAAGGAGGGGGAATGTCCATGGGTGAGGAATGGTTAACTGTCTCCGTGTTAATGTGTGCATGCCATGCTGTATTCACAGAGGACTGCGCATGTATCAGGGATGAAAGATTTCCGCGATTTCGCGGATTTCCGCGATTGGTAATATTCACTGATTACCTTTCAAAAAATGTCAGTATATTACTAATATTATTAGATATATATTATATATGATCAATTGATTAGTCCGAATCCCATTCTTAGATGTTGCTAGAGCATAACACCCAAACAAGAATGAGTTAGGTATGGGCAATAATATAATCACAAGGAGAGTTGAAACCGGTTTTCGGATTTTATCCGTGATTCGTTGACAATGTTAAAGCTGCATAGTCCGATGAAAGCATAACATTTTCAAAACCAAATCAATTATCTACATTTGATTCTACATATCTAACTTAGATGCTGGTGCACTTATTAAACATTTGTCGTCACATATAAGGGGATACTGAGTCAATTAAAGCTGCATAGTCCAATGAAATATCAAATTTTCAAAATCACACCAATTATCTAGATTTGATTTGACATATCTAACTTAGATACTGATGCACTTATTAAGCATTTGTTTCTGCATAGAAGGCAATACTGAGTCAATTTAACAGAACCTGTTACCACAGAAGACTATGGTGTCAGAGTTATGGCAAGCTTGTTAAAACTAATTGTTCATGTTTGCACTCAAAATATCTCAAAAGTTTACCATTTAAAATAAAAGTAACTTTGAACTAATGTAATGTAGATACTAGTGATCGATCTAATATATTTATCTCAGAAAAAATACCGAAATTCAAAACCATCGAACTATGCAACTTTAATAGAACCTGTTTCTACAGAAGCCTATGGAGTTAGAGTTTTGGCAAGCTTGCCAAAATTAATTTAGCATGTTTCCATTTCAAATATCTCAAAAGTTAGCGATTTAAAATAAAAGTTACTTCAAACTAAAGCTCAACCTAGTATGTTTATCTCAGAAAATGAGAGAAACTCAAAACTATCGAACTATGCAACTTTAATCCTATGTGAGAAAATCCGCGTTTTCGCGGAAATTCGCCATTCCCATGTTTGTTGTTGGAGACCACTTTCATCCGTGAATTGTATAATGCGTCTTGGTGCTCTTTCTTTATCCATTCTAAGCAGATAATACTTTTAATAAATGTACACTGCTGAATAAGGACATGACATGGATATGTCCATGCTCAGGGTTCTAGAAGCACATCTTGGATCATTGAGCAGACTTTCAACCTGGTGAGAATCACAAACTCGCGTACAAATAGCGAGGTGACAGACAGTCTTATAGTGTAGATCAAGTACTGATATGTCCTTAGATGTTGCTAGGACGTAAAACAACAAACAAACAATGTAGTGTAGACTTATATCGTCACGTGGGTGTTCGATGGTGTGCAGCAGCCTTTGCTGTTCTTTTCGCTCTCAGCCTCTCTGGCAGCCTCATTTCCCAGCGGGGCAGCACTATAAAGTCGCCATGAATGTGCATTGTCACTAGTCGGTACCCGTCCTCATATGACCTTAGATGTTGCCACGACGTGAAACTCCAACAACCAACCGACCTCTCTGAATACACTAGGTTAAAGCTGCATAATCCGATGAAGCATCAAATTGTCAAAACCAAAACAAGTATCTCAATTTGATTCTACATATCTAACTTAAATACTGGTGCACTTGTTAAACATTTGTCACCACATAGAAGGGAATACTGAGGCAATTTAATAGAACCTATTATTGCAGAAGCCTATGGTGTCAGATTTTTGGCATGTTTGCCAAAACAAATTTGGCTTGTTTGCACTTCAAATATCTCAAAAGTTAGCTATTTAAAATAAAAGTTACTTAAAATGAAAGTAGGGTAGATTATAATGATCACCCTAATATGTTTATCTCAGAAAATGACAGAAACTCAAAACCCATCGGACTATGCAACTTTAAGCTCACTTTACTGACAGGCTTCATTCAAATATAAGAACTAACTGATCCAATCTTATAGAACTTCTCCAATGCACCTTCATTGGAAAGGGATCTTGTGACACTTCTCATTAATGCCATACAGGGATAAAAGGTTGCTGCTTGTTCGCTGATTTCTTCGAGGAAAACCGAACAGTCCCCCAACAGGCTTAGTTAGTTCCTCCTTGAAGATTTATACTGCCTATCATGGATAAGTCTGAATAGACTTGTTTTCACCATTAGACAGTTTGTCGATAGAAAGCCAGAGTCTACACTTTTACCGACCCAAGGGATTTTTGACCTCCCACACCATATAGAGTTAAAAATTGTCGGAAAATTTGTGGAAAAGTTCCACTTTTACTTCCCATTAGAGGCCCCTAAATATAAATATGAAGCAATATAATAACATGCCTGCCCATTCATGCGATTTTAAAGTATTCTGTCCACAATTGTAAGTCAGATTAGCAAAGTTAATATTTCATAGGCCAAACAAAATTGGAAAGTACGGAATTGTTTTTGGAAAGTACACAATTGTTTTAGAAAGTACACAATTGTTACACAATTGTTTTGGAAAGTACACACTTGTTTTGGAAAGTACACACCATTGTTACACAATTGTTTTGGAAAGTACACAATTGTTACACAATTGTTTTGGAAAGTACACAATTGTTTTGGAAATGACACTTTTTATTTTTCACTGCACCAAAATAGGAAACTTGGGGTCGGCAAATCTGTAATAACTAATTTCTGACAAGCGCAACACAGATGTATGTGGCTTGTAATGGCATTATGCGCGTTCAAGGTGGGATGGGTGCACGCGTGTGTCCGCATGTATCTCCCAATCACCTCTGATTGTATTCAGCGCGCTTAATTATAAACACACCCAGCGCGTGCTGGCCTCGGTTTGCAAACAAACCATCGGCTCTTTTCACTATTAAAGTTTGTATGTTGTGAATGCACTTTACTGACTAGAAACCTCCAGTTGAGTTTCTGTGCGTGACTCTATTGTCTCTCTACACTGTCCTGATATGACCATATATGTTGGTAGGACGTAAAACCCCAACCACAGAGAATATTTCTATATTGAATGGGCCCGTGAAGTGTGTAATTTTAATAGCGTTTACTTTAAAGTTGCATAGTCCGATGATTTTGAGTTTCTGTAATTTTTCTGAGACAAATTAATCATTATCTACGTTAAATTAGTTTGAAGTAACCTTTATTTAAAATGGCTAAATTTGGAGATATTTGAAGTGCAGACATATCAGATTAGTTTTGGCAAGCACACACAAATTCTGACACCATAGGCTTCTGCAGTAACAAATTCTATTAAATTGACTCAGTATCCCCCTTCTATGCAGAAACAAATGTTCAATAAGTGCATCACTCTCTAAGTTAGATATGGATAATCAAATCTAGATAATTACTTTGGTTTTGAAAGTTTTATACCTCATCAAACTATGCAGCTTTAAAGCTGCATAGTCTGATGAATCATCAAATTTTCAAAACCAAAAACAATTATCTGGAATTGATTCTACATATCTAACTTAGATACTGATGCATGTATTAAGCATTTGTTGCCACATAGCAGGGAATACCGAGGCAATTTAATAGAACCTGTTACTGCTAAAGCCTATGCTGTCAGAGTTTTGGCAAGCTTGCCAAAACTAATTTGACATGTTTGCACTTCAAATATCTCAAAACATAACTGTTTAAAATAAACAGGACTTGAAGCTAAAGTAAGGTTGATTATAACGGTCAGGTTATCTATTTATCTCAGAAAAATTACAGAAACTCAACACCATCGGACTATGCAGCTTTAATCATTTGGGGGTTTTTGTAAACCGAACCAGCTGAAGGTTACGTCAGGGACAGCCCGGAACCAGATGCGCGTGGCTGTGTTGAAAATGGTTGCCATGGTGACGGGCTGTCGAGAGCGTTGGGTTAAGTTTAGTGATAAGGGCACGAGCTACTTCAGCGCCATCTCGTACTTAGGGTACTACTCACTAGTACTAGATAGAGCTAAACAAATAGAAACTCTAAGCACTGCGGGGTTTTTAATGTACTATAAGGAACCCAACCACCCTCTCTGCAAACAATTACTTTAATTCATGTTTAGAGTGATGATAAGTAAATCAACAACGAATGATGTGGTTTATTTCATCGAAGGCTCTATTGTGTATACTTTTTTTCCCCTTCTTTTTCTTTGTGATGAATTTATTTACCCTGCTCATAATGGATGTTGTAACAACTAACATTCATTGATTAAAGTTGCATAGTCCGATGGTTTTGAATTTCTGTATTTTGTCTGAGATAAATATGTTAGATCGATCACTAGTATCTACTTTACACTAGTTCAAAGTTACTTTTATTTTAAATGGTAAACTGTTGAGATATTTTGAGTGCAGAAATAGAAAATTAGTTTTGGCAAGCTTGGTAAAAATCTGACAACATAGACTTCTGCAGTAACTGGTTCTGTTAAATTGACTCAGTATTTGCCTTCTACGGAGAAACAAATGCTTAATAAGTGCATCAGTATATATAGATATGTAAAATCAAATCTAGATAATTGGTTTGGTTTTGAAAATTTGATATTTCATCGGACTATGCAGCTTTAAGCAAGGGAAATTTCAACCGCAGGCAAATGGTCTTCCTCATTCAATTATTACCCATATTCTAGTAATGCCGACTGTCAGTGTCAGGCTAGGCTAGGTAGCGACAAGTATAACTTTTTAAGTCCAAGGTTTGACTCGGCCAGGTTTGGTCAGGAAGTTGACTGCTCAACTCATTCGGTTTTAATAGTTGTCACTCGTGGTAAAATGTAACAGAGGTTTACTGACACTAGTGACAGGTAATAATAAAATATTTGTAAATATACATTTTCACCGTTACATTATAAAGACTTCAGGCATGTAGAACTGGGTGGGAGGTTGTGGTGATCAATCGTTGGGCGAGCCGTCCTGTTATGACCTTAGATGTTGCCAGGACGTAAAACTCCAACAACTAACTAATTGTTGGGCGAGTCTAACCAAACAAAGACTTAAGAATTAATACTCGTTACTAAATTGCTTAGTGCTCAACATTACTAAATTGGACTGGTTGGCTCAATGACAGGATAATTGGACTGAGTGGGATATTGGGTCATAGTACTGATAGCACAGTATCCCAGTGGGGCAGCACTATGCGGACATCATGAGTTACAAGCCAGTATCCATCCTGATACGTTGTGAGCTTTTGCTAGGATGTAAAACCTGAATACATAAACAGCATCGAATGTCTGTACTCTGCTAGACTGGACGCGGTGGCTGAATCGGTAGAGCGCAGGCTTCCCATGTGGAAGGTAGGGAGTTCGAATTCTGGCAGAGTCAAACCAATGACTTACTAAATTGATACATGTCGCTTCCTAGCCTGGCACTCAACATTATTAGGACAGGACAAGGACTGGTTAGCTCAGTGTGAGGATAATGTGATTGAATGGGATATCGGGTTGTGGTGCTGATGGCCTGGTCTCCCGGTGGGGAAGCACAAATAAAGCCGCCATGAGTGTGCACTGTCAGAAGTCTGTACCATATACCATGCTAGGATGTAAAACCCCAACAAACAAACAAACAAGTACTTTGCAAAGCTTGACTTCGAAAACCCAGCAGGAGCCCCACGTCCTCCAGCGTTTTCTTTTTTTCCGCAGGGCGCTGGATGATGGTAAGACGATCTTTTTTTTTTAATGGCAGACATTACCAGGCCTCAGGGAAATAGTGATGATGTATAATAGACAGCCTGCTCATAATAAATTCTGCGTCACCCTCCTAGTAACGCCCTTCTTTTTTCCCTTTCATACCACCAGAAAAATGTCAACAGTTTACTAACTGATTGAGACAAATTGCCCCTGTTGCTAATTTCTCTTGGCCCACAGTAATGGGGACAATGTTTTGTTGGGGGGGGGGGGGGCGGTGTCTGGAGGAAGGAGGTAATTAATCAAGCATTTAATCTCATAATATTTTAGGTAGGTGGGGGAGGGTGTAAATAATTTATTCCTCAGAATATTTGTCTTTTCTCAGCTTTGGGGCTCTCGTTTTCCAGCCGTGTGATGTGTCAGATTTAAGTTATTTACACTTTTTCTTAAATGCATATGCTATGGTACAACACCATGTTTTCTAAATATATCTTCACATATGGGACGCAATACAACAGTGTTACAATTTCTAGCATGTACACAGGCCCCAATGGGGCGGGAGGGGGTGATTTGAATCCCCATTCTGGTACGTAAAAGGTCTCGGTTTTATAGCTATTTTAGCACTAGATACTAGCTTTGGTATCGTATTTGGTGGGGGCTCCGTCACTGCAAGGCTAAACTAACTACATATAGGTCTACAAGGTATGTCTATTTATTTGGCTGGCAAGTTTATTTGGCTGTTTCTCTTTGCAAAGCATCACTAACTCTACTTACAGGTCTACAGGGCATGTCTATCTATCTACCTGGCAAGCTCATTTTGCTGTTTATACGTTACTACAAAGCTAAACTAAATCTACTTACATATAGGTCTACAGGGCATGTCTAGCTATCTAGCTGGCTAGCTTATTCTGCTGTTTATATGTTACTACAAAGCTAAACTAAATCTACTTACACATATGTCTCCATGGCATGTTTGTCTACCTGGCTGCAAAACTCATTTTGCTGTTTATATGTTGTTACTGCAAAGCTAAACTAAATCTAGTTATATATAGGTCTACAGGTCATGTCTGTCTACCTGCCTGCAAAACTTATTTAGCTGTTTATATGGTGTTACTGCAAAGGTAAACTAAATCTAGTTAAATATAGGTCTACAGGTCATGTTTGTCTACCTGGCTGCAACGGTTATTTTGCTGTTTATATATTACTGCAAAGCTAAACTAAATCTACTTACATATAGGTCTACAGGGTATATATGTTATATGTTACTGAAAAACTAAACTAAATCTACTTACACATAGGTCTACAGGGCTTGTTTGTCTATCTGGCTGCAAAGCTCATTTTGCTGTGCATACATTACTGCAAAGCTAAGCTAATCTAGTTATATATAGGTCTACAGGGCATGTTTCTCTACCTGGCTGCAAAGCTTATTTTGCTGTTTATATGTTACTGCAAAGCTAAACTTAATCTACTTACATATAGGTCTACAGGGCATGTTTGTCTACCTGGTTGCGAAGTTTATTTTGCTGTTTATATGTTACTGCAAAGCTAAACTAAATCTACTTAGACATAGGTCTACAGGACATGTTTGTCTACCTAACTGCAAAGCTCATTTTGCTGTTTATATGTTTCAACTGCACAGCTGAACTTAATCTACTGACATATATAGGTCTACGGGGCATGTTTGTCTACCTGGATGCAAAGCTCATTTTGCTGTTTATATGTTGTTGCTGCAAACTAAACTAAATCTACTTACATATAGGTCTACATGGCATGTCTGTCTACCTGGCTGCAAAGCTCATTTTGCTGTTTATATGTTACTGCAAAGCTAAACTAAATCTACTTACAGATAGGTCTACAGGGCATGTTTGTCTACCGGGCTGGCAAGCCTATTTTGCTCTGCAAAGCTAAACTAACCCTACATATAGGTCTACAGGATATGTCCATTTAACTATCTGGCAAGCTCACTTAAAGTTGCATAGTCCCATGATTTTGCGTTTTGGTAATTTTTCTGAGATAAATATATTAAATTGATCGTTATAGTCTATCTTATTTCAGGTTAAAATAACTTTTATTTTAAATGGATAAGTTTTATGATATTTGTAATTCAATCATGTAAACTTAGTTTTGGCAAGCACCCCAAAACTCTGACACCATAGGCTTCAACAGTAACAGGTGCTATCAAATTGTCTCAGCCTTCCCTTATATGTGACAATAAATGCTTAATATGTGCATCAATTTCTAAGTTACATATGTAGAGTCAAATATATATAATTATTTTGGTTTTGAAAATGTGATGCTTCATCGGACTATGCAGCTTTAATAAATTGCGACTGTAGAGCAAAAGTGAGACAGTACACAGAACGCTGCACCAAGCTATGCTGCTAGGGTGGCCGCTAGGGTACAGCTTCTGGTCAAAGACCCTATAATACTAAGACAGCTCACTCCCCATCTCTCCCATGGTAATGTAAATTTTGCAGTGCCACCTTGTGGTGGGTTTGATCAGGCCAGCTGCTGGTCAGTGTTTCACATGTAAACACATACAATTATATTATGCATGAGATAGGTAAGTGTGAATACACATCAATATGAAATTGCTATGAACAAATACATATCATCATCATCAGCATCATCATCAGCATCGCTATCATCACACATCTTTCACATTCATATATTCATTTATACATAAAATATAGCACCTGTTTAACCAAGAGAACAGCCAGCACACCAAGTGGTGGGTTTGATCATTTTGATTACACAGTACAGGCTGAGTGGGCCGTCTTAGTATTATAGGGTCTTTGGAGGAGTGCACCAGGCTATGCTGCTAAGTGCTAGGGTGGCCGCTAGGGTTCAGCTTCTGGTGCAAGTCAGTGGCTACATTTACTTACACGGGTTGGCCGATTGATACCTCGGGGACTTGAGCTGTTGTTGCCAATTCTCGCTCAGTGTACTTCAGGGGCCATATGCACGAATCGGGGTTAGACTTAGCCGGAGTTAAGGCACTAGCCGCGGTTAGGTACCTCAGGGTAGTGGGGGGTTGGAGAAATGTGTGAATCGGTATGCACCAATGTTTTAGCCGGGGTGGATAGCTGACCTTGAGTTTATTTATAGATTTGGGAATTCCCTCCACTCGACGATATGAATAACGACGCCAATGCGGCGGGAGCGTTAATAACGGTTCGATTTTATGGTTAATTTGAATAAATTTCACTTATTGCATATGTAAATCTGTCAAATATGATCGCATTGAATAGATTTGGGCTTAATATATAGCCGCCGATTCGGTGGCGGTGGCCATTTTTAGTTGACGTTGGACAGTATGTATATCGACGTCGCTGCGGAGGCGGCGATTTGTTTACTTTACATTCGTCGATTCGAAAATATTAATATCGCCGCTGCTACGGCAGCAGCGTTAATATCGCTTCGCATTTAGGGTTAAACTGATAAGATTTCACTTATTGCGTATGTAATTCTGTTAAATATGACAGCATTGAATAGATTGAGAGCCACACACGCACACTAACCGCCCCGGCTAGCAGTTAAACCCGATTTGAAACTGGGGTAGCTTAGCCTAGGCTACAGTCCGCGGTTAGCGCTGGCACCGTTTGACGCATACGGATTTTCCTCCGTTAGCCGTGTGGAGATAGTCAAACCGCGGTTACGGCCCTAACTCCAATTGGTGCATACGGCCCCTGATGTCCTGAGACCTGCCCTACCTTTGTTTGTGTATTGGGGTTTTTCACCCTAGCAACATCTCTGATCATGCCAGGACAGATACCAACTTCTGATAGTGCGCACTCATCGTGGTTTTATAGTGTTGTCTCATTGGAATACCATGTCACCGGTACCAGATTAGTTGTTCTAGTTTCACGTCCTGACAACGTCTATGGTCATATCAGGATACCATGACCTATCACATTATACTGACATTGGGCTAGCATCTTAGTATTTCTTACGATTAGTAATGGAGACTGCCATGCAAAGTAGCAACAAGTATCTATTTTGTACGTCTTTCATTTAACTCGGCCGGGGATTGATCCCATTACCCCGTGCATGGGAAGGTGTCCTACCCACTTGACAAACCATGTTCGGTCCTACCTAACTAAACACACAGCGAATGTTATAAACAACATGGATTGTTATATTTTCGGTTCTAGTGGGACAGTCATTTCGGTTTGTATGGCCTGCTGTAATTAGCACTGACAGTATTTGTGTGAAATTCAATCATGGGCAGACTTCTAAGCAGCAGCAACAATCTGAAATCGGGTTGGTTCATTGTGTTCTGGCGTAGAGCACTATCTATATGGCAACAACATATCCTAACCTTTAAATCCCTATATAGTATGCTGTGAATGGCGTGACTGTGTTCTGTGCCATTTCATTTATCAGCAGGATCAGGCATTCTGGTTTTAAATATACAGTGAAACCTCGATTTAACGTGCCTCGGATATAACGCGATGAATCATTGGCCCCAGAATCTTTAATTCAAAAGCAATTCAGTAAACTGGACCACATTTTAGCGCAACCCCGTTTTATTCGTGATGTCTTTTTATGGTCCCCAATGGTCGCGCTATAACAGGGTTTTACTGTACTATGAATTGCATTTCAAAGGACAAGCCACTTTTAATACACGTGGTGATGAGTAGAGTGATATATAAAAGGAAAGATGACAAACCACGTTACTGTTAGGTAATATAATGTGCCATGTGGAACCATGTCACTGTTACTTTGTTTGTTTATTGTTTTACGTCCTAGCAACATCTAAGGTCATATCAGGACGGGTACTGACTTGTGACAGTGCGCACTCATGGCGACTTTATAGTGTTGCCCCACTGGGAAACCAGGCCACCAGCACCATGACCTGATATCCCACTCAGTCACATTATCCTGACACTGAGCACACCAGTCCTTGCCTTGTCCTAATAATGCCGAGCGCCAGGCTAGGAAGCGACAAGTATTAATTGTTACGTCATTGGTTTGACTCAACCAGGATTCGAACCCACGATCCCATGGTCTACCAACATGGGAGACGGACGCTCTAACTCATTCGGCCATCCCATCTGGGGCCAAATGTATGAACAACTTTTTATCGGCTCCAGTGTTAAGGGTGGCCGATGGGTTAGCTAACGTCGGTGTTGGAATATGTGTCCTGGGAAATGTATGTGGCCAAAGCGCGGCGGAGTTAGCTGACCAATGGTTATTTATAGATTTGGGAAATGCCTCTGAGCCTGTTGCCGGCGACCACCACTATTTGACAATATCGCCGCCGATCCGGTGGTAGTGGCATTAATATCGGTTCGATTTTAGGGTTAATTTAATGAAATTTCACGATTTGAGTATGTAATTCTGTTAAATATGATCGCATTGAATAGATTTGGGCCTAATATGTCCCTAACACTGCTGGGCACCAGCGAGCCTTGTCATTGCTGAGCCTGTTGCCGGCGTGCACCACTATTTTCACAATATCGCCGCCGATGCGGTGGCGTTAATATCGGTTCGATTTTAGGGTTAATTTAATGAAATTTCATGATTTGAGTATGTAATTCTGTTAAATATCATCGCATTGAATAGATTTGGGCCTAATCGGTCCCTAACACTGCCGGGCACCAACGAGCCTTGTCATTGCTGAGCCTGTTGCCGGCGAGCACTGCTATTTCACAATATCGCCGCCGATCCAGCGGTGGCAGCGGCGTTAATATTGGTTCGATTATTGGTTTAATTTGACCAAAATTTGGAGGCGGCATTAATATTGCTTCGATTTTAAGGTTAATTTGATGAAATTTCACTTATTGCGTATGTAATTCTGTTAAATATGATAGCATTGAATAGATTTGGCTCTAATATATCGCCGCCAATGTGGTGGCGGCGGCGATTTGTTTAGTTTACATTCGTCGATTCGACAATATTAATATCGCCGCCGATGTAGTGGCGGCATTAATATCGGGTCGATTTTAGGGTTAATTTAATGAAATTTCACGATTTGAGTATGTAATTCTGTTAAATATGATCGCATTGAATAGATTTGGGCCCTAACACCAATGGTAAACTTGATATGGTTTGGGGTTAGCATAGACGACGTTAAACTCGCAGAGTTTCCCTAACCCGGCCACATACATTGCGACTTTTCGCCGCTAACCCGGAGATCCCCGCTAACCGCGGGTTTGGAGCGCTAACCCTGCTTCATACATTTGGCCCCTGCTGGTCTGTCACTGTCACTAGTGTTAGTGTTAGAAAATGTCCACTCCACTCTCCAAGGTGAGGTCTTGTCAGTACGTGCTCAGGTTGTATTGTATGTGGTTGGAGACTGCCGGCGTCTGTCACGACATGACCTTGGTTACTGGTTACTGGTGTTGTCTCCTTGGGGCATAAAGCTAGAATTCCATTAATGCACAAACCTGTGCGTAATGCGTTATGCGGCATCCGTAAAGGGCGCATTCCATATACGCGTAATGCGTAATGCGTTATGCGAATGCCATCATTCCATACACGCGTAATGCATAATGCGTTATGCGTCACACGACTGGCTATATTTAAAAAATAAAAATAAACAATTATTCTCCATACTGCTCTGTATATGACCAAATTTTGCTTTTATATCTATGTAACTTTTTGTACGTCACATGGGGGTTCCTACCTTTATTATAACCAAATTATAGATAAGTATTCATATTTTTGTGGCTCTGGTAGCATTTTTACCAACCCAAACCCATCCCGAACCCCCACCACCACCACTACCATATGTTTCCACTCAGAAGCCTTGTGCGTGACCGTTCCGTAATGCTCAGTCGCCTCTCCTAGTTTTAAACTAATGGACACATCAGACTCAGATTTCTATTCGCACCACCTTTACACATTACGTATTACGCACCGATCGCTACATGGAGCGATCGGGATAATGGATTTCTTTCGCATTCGCATTTGCATTACGTGTGTATGGAATGTAGCTCATAGTTTTCAAGGCGTTTCAATTTTTTGTCACATTCGCATTCGCATTACGCATTACGCGTATATGGAATGTGCCCTTTATGCATTACAAATTTCAAACAGCTGTGGATCTATGAGTGTGATTCCATATCTCCACGAACACGGCCGTTATGCGTTTGCATAATGCGTAATGCGTAAAACCCAATCCGTCCATATATTGATCAATGGGTTTTCATTCACAAATTTTGATGCGCACCGACTTTTGACGGTGCGCACTCAGAAATCAATCCTGCATTTACATGTTGCATATTCTATGAGGGTCATTCTCTGTTTAAGATCAAAATCAAAAAGTGAAATAGCTTTGTTTCAGCTCTGATATATACACAACATGCAAACTTTTATATGAACATGGACTCTGCTATTATTTGGAATGTTTTCTGCTATTATTTGGTTTCACTGTTGGTGTCCATGTCACACTTTAGTGCCCAGATAATCGATGACAGATAATTTAGATTATTAAAATAAATTCTCCATGTTGATGGAATGTTAGCTTTATTCTATGGAACTCGCCCCACACCCTGTGTTCCCACTTAGGGCCCAGATTGACGGACTGTTTGCTGTGTATATCGACGTGGACACTTGGGCTAAGATGGCACCTCATAAACATGCTCAGAGAGGAGCAGCTCACAGAGCAAATGTACAACCGAGCATAGGAGAGGGACAGAGTTTGTCAGGCTGGGGAGTACTCTATTCACACACCAGGATACACAAACACGCACATAGCTTCCACACCCAGCACACACTCACACAGTCACATACTCACACACTGTTAGGCACTCACATATATACATGACCGGGCGTGGTGGCCGAATCGGTAGAGCACAGGCCTCGCGTGCGGAAGATCGGGAGTTTGCGAGTTCGGTTCCGGGTCGAGTCAAACCAATGACTTAAAAATTGATACTTGTCGCTTCCTAGCCTGTGGCTCGGCATTATTAGGATAGGGCAGGGGCTGGTTAGCTCAGTGTCAGGATAATGTGACCGAGTAGCATATCGGGTTATGGTGCTGGTGGCCTGATTTCCCAGTGGGACAGCACTATAAAATCGCCATTAGTGTGTGCTGTCACAAGTCGGTACCTGTCCTGATGTGACCTTAGATGTTGCTAGGACATAAACCAACAACAAACAAACAAACATACATAACATGCACACACTGTTAGACACTCACACAGTTAGACACTCACACATAGATAACATGCACACACTAACCCTCTGTTAGGTACTCACACATATATGCACACACTCACACATACATGCACACGCTCACACATACATAACATGCACACACACATACATAACATGCACATACAAACACACACACACACACACACACATTTTCAGTGCAGTAGCCAGGATTGAGTTATCCTAAATACGCCACTGGACATACATGTACACACCCTCGTATCCATTCACACAGACACACTCACACACTCTTAATCACTCACACATATACTAAATTTTTTTTTAACTCCGTGTACATTCTCAACACATCATCTCTGACCTCAACACTTGCAGCTAATTCACCCCAGCCTCTCCTCAGCCAGACCCACAAACCTCACACAGCACCTCGCCCCATATCACTCAACTCACGCTACCTTTCACCTCACTTAATCCAAACGGGTGCAACTGACTCCTAGCACAGGGTCTATCTGCTTCTTTGCCTTTGGTACGATTTGCCCGCCAACCAGACGGGATGGCTGAATGAGTAGAGCGTCCGTCTCCCGTTTTGGTAGATCGTGGGATTCGAACCCATGGGTACCAACCCTGGTCGACTCAAACCAATGACTTTTAAAATTTATACTTGTCACTTCCTAGCCAGGTGCTCGGCATTATTAGGATAGAGCAAGGACTGGTTGGCTCAGTGTCCGGATAATGTGAATGAGTGGGATATCAGGTCATGGTGCTGGTAGCCTGGTCTCACAGTAGGGCAGCACTATAAATTCACCATCAGGGTGCACTGTCACAAGTCTCCCTCTCCCTCTCCCTCCCCTCTCCCTCTCCCTTCCCTCTCCCTTTTCCTCCCTCCCTCTCCCTCCCTCTCTCCCTCCCTCTCTTCCTTCCTCTCTTCCTCTCCCTCCCTCTCTTCCTCTCTCTCTTCCTCTCTCCCTATCCCTCCCCTCCTCTCCCTCCCGTCTCATCTCCCTCCCCTCTCCCTCCTCCCCTCCTCTCCCTCCCCTCCTCTCCCTCCCCTCCTCTCCCTCCCCTCCTCTCCCTCCCCTCCTCTCACCCCCCCTCCTCTCTCCCTCCCCTCCTCTCCCTCCCCTCCTCTCTCCCTCCCCTCCTCTCTCCCTCCTCGCCTACCTAATGGGGCTGTCACACTACGACGTAACGACGTCAACGTAGGGAGAACGTGAAGAACGTTGAACTTCTCGGCGTAGTATGCAAATTTGGGCAGAAGTTGAACGTGGATGCAGCGTAGTGGACGAGAGAGTAACGTCGGTAAAGCGTAGTGATACCGTCGTTCGACGAGAGAGGTGAACGTAATGACGCTGACGGAACGTTATGAACGTTATTCCATCGTCAGAAGAACGTTACGTGACGTTAGCTACGTCATGAGACGTTGAACGTACGTTGAATGCACGTTCTCCTGACGTTCTCCTGACGTTCTCCTGACGTTGTCCTGACGTTCCCATTACGCCCTGTGGGCATTTGCACTTGGTTTAATGGGGGTCAACGTAGTGGAACGTAGTTGAACGTAGTGAGGAGCGTTGGAATAACGTCCGTTTAACGTCATTGACGTTCGCTGAACGTGAACAGAACGTACGGCGAACGTAAACCCTTACGTTCGACCTACGTCGAAACTTTTGAACATGTCCAAAACCTCGACGTATCTCGACGTAACACGACGTAATGTGACGTAGCTCGACGTCACTCTAACGTCATTATGACGTCATCATAACGTAATCCAACGTACATCAACGTAATGACGAAATATCACCACGTTAGGCTCACGTTGGCTCATTACGTCGTAGTGTGACAGGGGTATTACACTCACCACCCTCGCTCTCCCTCTTTCTCCCTCTTTCTCCCTCTTTCTCCCTCTTTCTCCCTCTTTCTCCCTCTTTCTCCCTCTTTCTCCCTCTTTCTCCCTCTTTCTTCCCCGCCCCTTCCCTCTCCCTCCCCATTGCTCCACCTCCCACCTTCCCCCTACTACCAGACCGCCCATATAACCTGGTATTGTGACATGGCACTGACCTCCGGTCACGACCCCCCCCCCCCCCTCCCCCACCAACACACTGCTCGAACCTTATTCAACCTCATTTCGAGGTGCAGTGTGACCCGAGTAGGCCCTGCTGCTCGAATCTGGGTCAGTTATATATATATATATATATATATATACACGTCTAGAGGGAGTTCACGTGACGTCATTACCTAGCAATCAACTGTCAGCGGGCTGCCATCATGGATTACAAGCACCCTCCCTAGCCATGTTGTGAATGCATGCAGATGCAGTAAAACAGAGTTTTCTTGTGTTATGGGAGGTTCTGGGCAGTTTACATCCAATGTGTTTACTTAGAGCACTTTAGCAACAACTTCTGAGGCCAAGCTGCTCAAAAAACAGTGACAAATAAACCAACAAATCAGTAAATCAGCACAGTGTAGGCAGTTGCAAGCCTTCTGTATGACATCCAATATGGCCACCGAAAGTTGTCTTGTGACATCATTACACCCCCTCTATGGTGCTTCCCAGAGCTCGAAAATAGACGTTATCCACGGAGCATGCACGGTGAGCTGTCCGCCACTTACAACATTAGTTCTTGTCACTGCCACCAGAGGGTGGTGGGTGAGGAGGGAAGCCTCTAATGCCTGGCACACACCTCTCGTATACGATTCACGCCCTAAAACTGACTGCCCGACGCGACCCGTCACAACCCTACCCGTCCCGTTTCCCGACTAAAACTGACAACAGGGACAACACACATATGCTGACTGCTAATGCTTCCGATTCGCGCCTTAAAACTTAAAGGTTTTAGTGCTTAAGACTCGAATCGAAAGACATTCAAGGAGTGAATCGGGCCGTTCGAGAAACGGTATATGTGAGCGGTCAGTCGTATATGTGAGCGGTGAGGTATATGTGTGATACCCACCGTCCGTTTGCCGTCCAAGTCTTAGCGCGTGAATCGTATACGGGAGGTGTGTGCGAGGCATTAGGGTGTCACACACCTAAAGACTGGAACCGACTAAAACTCAAACTTAATCGTGAAACGGGCAGTTTTAGGTTTTATACGGGATGTGTGTGCCGGGCATTAGTCTAAAGGACCTTACCTATGCACCGTGTTGCACAGTGAGCTGTTACCCACAACAGTAAATCTTCACTTCCATCAGAGGGCGGGTTGATGATGGAAATCGTCTATTGGCATTGAAGCTTCAATATACTCGCTGGTCACATGTGACAGAAAAAGAAGAAAGTTAATATTCAGAAGCTAAATCTTTTTACATTATTTTGTGTTCGTTTGTTTGCCTGTCCGGGTTTTATGTCCTGGCAAAATCGAAAGTCATAGCAGGACGTGTACCAACTTGTGACAGAGCACACTCATGCTGACTTTATAGTGCCGTTGCATTGAGAGACCAGGCCGCCGGCACCATGACCCGATATCGCACTCGGCCACATTTCTTCTGAGCTAACCAGTCCATGTCCTATCCGAACGCCAGACAACTTTTGAAATCCTCTGAATGCTTGAGGTCTGGGACAGCTCCGTGGCTTGGGGCACTGTAGGCTTGGGACACTGTAGGCTTGGGGTGCTGTAGGCTTAGGGCACTGTAGGCTGGGGGCACTGTAGGTTTGGGGTGCTGTAGGCTTAGGGTGCTGTAGGATTGGGCTGCTGTAGGCTTGGGGTGCTGTAGGCTTTGGGTGCTGTAGGCTTGGGCCACTGTAGGCTTGGGCTGCTGTAGGCTTGGGTCGCTGTAGGCTTGCATCACTGTAGGCTTGTGTCACTGTAGGCTTGCAGCATTGTAGGCTTGTGGTGCTGTAGGCTTGCGGCGCTGTAGGCTTGTGCCGCTGTAGGCTTGGCCCGCTGTAGGCTTGGGCCGATGTAGGCTTGGGCCACTGTAGGCTTGGGCAGCTGTAGGCTTGGGGCGCTGTAGGCTTGGGGCACTGTAGGCTTGGGGCACTGTAGGCTTGGGCTGCTGTAGGCTTGGGGCGCTGTAGGCTTGGGCCACTCGAGGCTTGCGGCACTGTAGGCTTGTGTCACTGCAGGCTTGCAGCGATGTAGGCTTGCGGCGCTGTAGGCTTGTGGCACTGTAGGCTTTCGCCGCTGTAGGCTGGGGGCACTGTAGGCTTTGGGTGCTGTAGGCTTGGGCCACTGTAGGCTTGGGCTGCTGTAGGCTTGGGTCGCTGTCTGCTTGGGGCGTTGTAGACTTGGGCCGCTGTAGACTTGGGGCGCTGTAGGCTTGCTTCACTGTAGGCTTGTGTCACTGTAGGCTTGCAGCATTGTAGGCTTGTGGCGCTGTAGGCTTGGGGCACTGTAGGCTTGGGCTGCTGTAGGCTTGGGCTGCTGTAGGCTTGGGGCGCTGTAGGCTTGGGCCACTCGAGGCTTGCGGCACTGTAGGCTTGTGTCACTGCAGGCTTGCAGCGATGTAGGCTTGCGGCGCTGTAGGCTTGTGGCACTGTAGGCTTTCGCCGCTGTAGGCTGGGGGCACTGTAGGCTTGGGGCGCTGTAGGCTTGCGGCGCTGTAGGCTTGCGGCGCTGTAGGCTTGCGGCGCTGTAGGCTTACTGGCTGCGGCTACTTGCCCAATAATGCTACACTTATGAGTCGCTACTTGCTGAACTGACTGACCCGTTTCTCTTTGTTGATTTCAGGTGAGTTGCACACCCCGGGCATGCGCTGTGTGGTCTGAAGGTGGGCGTAAAGAGGCAGGCAGTCACGGTAGGTCAACCTGTCCCTGCCACCCCCAGTACTCAGGCGAGCAGTTCTATTTGCTTGCGTGTTGTTGAGAAGGCATCATACAATGATCTAGCCTTAATGGATGTGTCTTATATACAAAGAAGAGCCTTTTTTGAAGCGAGATATTTCATCCTTCTCCCCCCCACCCCCCACCGCTCCGTGACATTGACCGGAAAGTTCTAGTTTGGGGATGTCGGGTTATATAGTTTATATGTGTACGTTATATATATGTTATGTTATTTATACATATATAGTATATATAAACTACAGTAAAACGTCTCTAGATCGACCGATTAGGGGACCGACTTTAACTGGTCGATTTAGGGGGGTTCCGTCCCCCCCCCCCCCCCCCCCCCCCCCCAATCACAATGGTATTGTATGGGCGACCGTTTGGGGTCCAAATAAAGTGATCGATATATGGGAGTGGTCGATCTGTGGAGGTGGTCGGTTAGAGAGGTTGTACTGTTTATATATACTATGTATGTATACATAAACTGTTATATATACATACATAGTATATGTAAAATATTATGTATACATACATAGTATATATACACTATATGTTATATAAACAGATATAATATATATGAACTATATATGGATATATACATATATATATATATATGTTATAAATGTATATATATTTAACCGTCGAGCTATTCCACCCCCGCTTAAGGCGAGCCTAACGTGTTAATATAATTAATTGTTTCCATGTGAATTTTCCTTGGCCCGCCGCCGCCGTCGTAGCCTTACCGCCCGCCTGCGCGTATTCCGTCGTCGGTGTCCGTCCCGTACTGTAGGCGCCAGCCAGAGTATCGTCTAAATACTAGATTTGCCACCGTGCGCATTTATCGGCCTAAAGTGTATTTATATTAGGTTATTTCAACTACTGGCTGCCCCCTTCGTCGTTAGAGATATTATGAATGTTACTAAATGAATCCAAATATGCGCAGTCCAGCACGAGTTGCTGCCGCTGTCACTACTGTTTAATTTACCTTATGTGTCGTGGTTCTAGCCTAAAAGTAACACTACGTTAATTCTGTAAATGCGTCAGTTATTAGATTCCCGCAGAGGGGTGTATTACTTGCAGAAGGCCGACTTAGGCTTAAGGCCTCTCAGTTCATAGAAAGCAATCGAATATAGGTTCCATAGCGGTTAATCTACAATAGACTGGAGGATAGGAAAGAATGCAAGGAACGTCCTGATTCACCTTTACAAGAGCTCACGATTTATTCTTAACCAAAGACTAACAAGGATACCAACATAAATAGTAACGCAGGTCTCCCGTTCCCTCCCGTGTTGTTTCTATAATTTAGTTTAGAATTTTGACCCCAAAAAGCCTAAATATCGGTGGAAAACGACGGAGCGTGTAGAAACACGTCCGCCGGGTCTGGCCCCGAACGCCCGAACTCCCATCGTTGCTTAGCTAGTCGCTAAGCAACGCTTTACCACCGAGAACCCTCGCGTGCACAAGTGTTAGCAATTTGCGCGCGCGCAATTTGCGCGCGCGCAAATGGCTTAGGCGAGTAGGCACGCCCACTTCATATATATATAAGATATATACAGTATAACCCCATTAAACCAAACTTGAAGGGACCCTAGAAATCTGTTTGGATTAACTGATAATTGGTTTAACTGAGCTTTGCCTTCGACTTTGACTTGGCTTTGGCAAAATTGCGGGTGCATTATGAATGTAATATACAATGTATGTGGACACTTTGATTATTGTTTTTTAAGTATATACAGTGTAACCCCGTTAAACCAAGCTTGGTTAATCCAAGCGATCGGTTAATCCAAACTTTTTTCAGCGGCATGGCAAAATTCGACCATTTATCATATAAAAAAGTTGGTGGGGTCTCAGATGACCTTATAACCACATGAAGGTTTGGTTTAGCCGTACTGGAAGTGGCCTGGGGTCGGAAAATTTGGTTGGCTCAGTGTCAGGAAAATGTGACTGAATGGGATATCAGGTCATGGTGCTGGCCGCCTGGTCTTCCAGTGGGGCAGCACTATAAAGGCACCATGAATGCACTCTGTCACAAGTCGGTACCCGTGCCTAACAAACAAAAACAAATTACCCATGCATGTATAGGTTTTGTTTGTTTGTTGTTTTACATCCTAGCAACATCTACGGTCATATCAGGACGGGTACCGACTTGTGACAGTGTGCACTCATGGTGTCTTTATAGTGCTGCCCCCTGGAAGACCAGGCCGCCAGCACCATGACCTGATATCCCACTCAGTCACATTATCATGACACTGAGCCAACCACTCCTTGTCCTATCCTAATAATGCCGAGCGCCAGGCTAGGAAGCGACAAAGTAACAATTTTTAAGTCATTGGTTTGACTCGACCATGGTTCGAACACATGATCCCACAACCTACCAACACGGGAGACAGACCCCCCTAACTCGTCTGGTCCGCAATAGGTCCTGGGTGTTAAGTGACAGCCTTGTGTTATATCGTATGGGTCTGCACACCACTACTGTTTGATCTCCCCCCCCCCCCCATCATTTTCTTTCCATTTCTTTGCTTTCTGTCACACTTTTTTTTCCCTTTGAGTATAATTTTCTCATGCATCAGCCCTACTTCCATGAACTAGTAGTCTGGAAGAAAGAATATTTTAAGGAGAGTAGGGACAAAATTAGGAAAGGAAAAAAAAGGGGATTGAAGAAAGGAAAGTAAGAAAGAAAGAAAGAAAGAAAGAAATGTGGACAGAAGATTGTTTTAAAGAAAGTAAGAATAAAGGAGGATGGAAAGAAAAAAGGAGGAAAGAAAGAAACAAAGAAACAAAGAAACAAAGCAGGAAAGAAGTTGAGATTGATTGACTTGCGTGCAAACTGATAGCCCTTTCTAACTAGTGCTTATTGACCAGACAGGATGACCAAATGAGTTAGAGCTTCTGTCTCCCGTGCTGGTAGATTGTTGGGTCGTGGGTTCGAACCCTGGTCGAGTGAAACCAATGACTTAAAAATTGATACTTGTCGCTTCCTAGCCAGGTGCTTGGCATTATTAGGATAATGCAAGGACTGGTTGGTTCAGTGTCAGGATAATGTGACGGTATGGGATATCAGGTCATGGTGCTGGCGGCCTGGTTTCCCAATGGGACAGCACTATAAAGTCGCCATGAGTGCACACTGTCACAAGTCTGTACCCGTCCTGATATGACCTTAGATGTTGCTAAGATGTAAAACAACAACAAACAAACTAGTGCTTATGAGGTTTGTTTTTTCCACCGCTCACAGCACCAGCCACAACAAAAATGTCAAGGACTGTCTTGATTCATGTAAGAATCCCCCCCTCACCCTAACATCGTGTTCCAAAGAAGTTCGTGTTGTAGGCGGAAAACTATTAATATTCTATCCATGTGCAGACTTTGGATTACATGTGTGATTTATGGAGCACCACATCGACATTCATACATACAGCAGCCCTAAGAGGCCATTTCCGGTTTGGTAGACTGTGGCAGCATTAAGGGCGGTTGATGTATGGAACTCCCAACATCTCCCGACCAGCCACTGCAGGGACAAATAGTTTTGCGCCTGTCTTGACATGTTCTTGCCGGTGTGAAACCTCTATTTGCTCCCCGAGAGAGTGCCGCTGGTAACTTGCAAAAGCCAGCAGCACTTCAACACTTTTGCAGGCAGCTTTCATGAAATGTAAATGGAGAGCGGCAGTCAAGTAATGAAAGCAGTCTTTGTCGCATCGCGACCGACAGCATGATGATGATGATGAGATGGTTCTCGGTGAACTGTGAGATGAGCTACTTCCGGTTTTGTAGATGGTTCTAAGTGAGATGTGAGATTATCACCTTGTATAGACCCAGATTCTACTGGACACCACAGGTCTCATCCACATCATTTATGCTGATTTTGTCGCTTGTGAAGAAAATATGTGATCTTTTGAATTTTAGCTCAGCTTCGTAAATATTCTAATACCACCTTTGGTATACCTTGTATGCAGACGATGCTGTTATGTAGACAAATCGTTGTCGTGGACCGACACTAGTCAGATGGGATTAGGCCAAATGAGGAGATAACCGCACAGTTCTCATGTGACAGGTCATGGGACTTGAACCCTGGTTGAGTCAAAGAAATGGCAAAGAAATTGGTACTTTTTCTTATCTAGCCTGACGATTGGCATTACTAGGATAGGGCAAGGAGCACTTTTCTTTGTGTACATTAGTTGATTAAGCAAGGAAAATCACTGACAATTGGTCTTCCTCATTCCACTGCTCCTTGCCCTATCCTAATAATTAATGCTGAATGCCACACTATGTAGCGATAAGTATACATTTTAAAGTTATTCGTTTGACTTGACTAGGGTTCAAACACAGGGTTTCAAATCCGAAAACCTACCAAAACAGGAGGCGGGCACTCAACTCATTTGGCCAATTGCAAACTGACAAGCACCCTACACTGGGATATAATTTCACAATGCATCAGTGGAAATAATAGTTGATATGTTGATACATCGTTCCATTTATATGTGCAGAACGATAGCGATCACAACAACACTGGCCTAATGGATTGCACTTGTACCGGAAGTGCCGTCCCAGGCCTCCGCTGGTATCGGGCAACAACCCCAGCAGCCATATAGTACTAACCGGGTCCGTGGGTGGCGCTCACTAACCCTCAAGGGTCAAGCACAGTCAACATCTAAAATCATTGACCAATTTCATTTCTTGACATAAACTATGGATTTTATTGAGCTTAGGAACAACTTGAATATAATAAAGTATATTATTTGTTATATATATAATATGTATTAAATATATTATATAAGATATATTATATATTCAAGAATTATAATATATATAATATACAGTTTATTATATACTATATAATATATACTATGTATTAAAAAAAATTAATGTATATCTTTTATATAATATAGCAATATATTATATAATACATTATATAATACATATGTAATATGGATTATATATAATATAATATATATATAATATATATATAATATATGTAAAATATATATATATATTATATATGAACTATGTCAAATATATATGAGCTGAAATGACTGGATCAGTAGAGCACCGGCTTCCTGTGTGAGTCGTCGTGAGTTCGATCTCTAGCCGAGTTAATTCAATGACCTACAAATGTGGTACTTGCCACCACTTACTAGGATAGGGCCAACAAATCTGTTTCGTATCAGGATAATATGACTTAATGTGATAGCCATAAAAATGACAACTTTCAGAAAAAAATAGGTACTACATGAGCGAGAATACATCCCTGTTACTATATAAAGCCACTATTCTTCCAATAATTGACTACAATGATTTAATATATGGACTGCTGACAAAACAACAAGAAAACAAATTACAGAGGATTCAAAAAGGACACTTAGAACTGTCTACAGAGGGAAAAGCCTGTGTGCAAAGGAAATGCATGCTAAAGCACAAGTCAGCTACCTTAGCCAAAGGAGGGACACACATCTCCTCAGTCTTATGTATAAAAGATCCAATGATGTACAGTATGTTGACCATACAAACAGAGTAACCAGACAGTGCGATGGTACACTTCTAAAAATACCCAAGCCACCAACAAACTAGCTGACTAGAGCACCGATTTACAGAGGTGGCACATTGTGGAATAAACTTCCAGTGAGGACAAGACGGTCGGTCCACAAGTCTCCTTGAATTAAAAAACTTATTGAAAATACAACAGGCCTGTCAGCTCCCTACACAGTTACAGGTATTCTAAAGGCCATCCTTGCCCTGACCCTTGTACATACATATATATTTATAAATGTTCTCAAATGCACTACACAGCCCTACACGCTGATCTCCTTCCCACCCCTACCCCACCCTACTACACCTTCTTTCAAAACCTATTGCCTAACATTTTCCTTTAAATTGACATAAAACCTGTCTGATGTAAGTCCCCACTGCAATCTCAGACCTCGATCCCACCATTAGGCAACACAAAACGGAACACTTGTGACGGGATTAAAAAATAGGCAGGTTTCTCGCATTTGTTATTGGTGAGTGGATCCACTGATTTGCATATTTATAATATAATATATATATATATATATGTGTTATATTTTTTTGAAAAAAGAAGAGAGAAAGCAAAGGAAGAAAGAAGTGTTTAAAGACAATTCTAGAGTCATCTTGTACATTTATTGATGCATGCTCACCAAGTGCATAATACATATGTTGAACTGGAATTGTTTGCAGTTACTATTACAACGAATAATCAATTTATATTATGCTTCTATTATCGAACAGGTTTTTCATGTGGTTATTATTGCAACTGATAGTCATTTATGTACCAACAAATTGTAATGAACGGCCAGAAGACCAGTGCTCTGCCGCTGACAAAAGACATTATTCGCTGAATAAAATACATTTAGTAACAAAAACAAAATTTGAATCATGGTGCCGGTCCCATGGCCTTCCAATGGGGAAGCACTATAAAGTAGTGGTGTGCACACCATCGAAAGTCAGTGCATGTCCTGACATGCTCTTGAATGTCGTTAAATCATGAAACTGCAACATGCAAGCCTCACCTTTATGGATATTTCAGAATGCATAGCAGCCAGGACACGGCACAAATTAGACCTTTATTGTTGCATAGAACTTAGAAGGAATGCTAAGTGAATGGCATAGAACCTGTCACCGCTGAAGCGTTTCGATGTTATGCCAAAATGCATGTTTTTTCTTCTTCCTCTAATGACCTCCGATAGTCGATATTTACTTTATATCAGGGATGAAAGATCTCCGCGATTTTGCGGATTTCTGGGATTTTTCAATCCTGCAGCACGATCAACGTATAGGCCCCCATTAATATGTTTTTACGCTGCAGCACCATCAGCGTATACTACTCATCTAAAGCTCCGTTCACACACGGACCTTAATTCGCCTGAACTAGTTCGCCTCATCTAAGTTGGCTCAAAATGTGCGTGTGAATGCGCCACTGAGGCGAATTAGGGCTGATTCGACTCAACTAGATTGCGTCATGTAGACCGCTTCGCGAGGTAGATTAGATTAGGTGAACTAGTTGAGGTGACTTAAAGCCCGTGTGTGAACGGGGCTTAACAGCACAGGATACTCTCCCAAACCATGTGTACAATTCCAGAATGCATGTACAACGGCTGGATTGTTTGTTTGTTTGTTGTTGTTTTACGTCCTAGCAACATCTATGGTCATATCAGGACGGCTGGAAGACCAGTGATCCAGCGCTCATACTATACTTGTTCAGATGAATAAACACTTGTGGGGGAAAAAAAGTGCTTCAAACGGCGCAGCACTATCAGTGTACACTACTCATACGCGCTTCAAATGCTGCAGCACTATCAGCGTTTACCAATATGTATGAAACCTGACTTCCAGAAATTTTCCGCGATTCCCAGGGGCGCACCCAGGGGGGGTTTCCTGGTTGCCCGGAACCCCCCAACCCCAATTTTATTTTTTATTAAGGAACACTAGATTTTAAGATTATTTGAAAAATTGCACCAAAATGTGGGTTGTTGCACCAGAAAACCATGTAAAATATTTCCCTAAAATGGGTGTTGTTCCACCAACCCATGTGAAAAAAATTACCCTAAAATAGGGGTAGTTTCGATCCATATTTGGAAAATCCGCCTAGCCAATTCCTGGGTGCCCCCCTAATTTCCCTGACAATGCTAAACTTATGGGAGAATATCCGCATTCCCGATTTCCCCCCCAGAGACCACTTTCATCTCTGTTTTATGCTGGGGGGGGGCGTTAAATAAAGTTTCCGCTTCCCATATCTCCAAATTTAGCCCTTTAATATAAATATCTCATCAAGCTTATCTCACGTACGCGTAGACACTGTCTAAAACAAATCCCTCCACCCCCAAACACCAAACCCCCCCCCCCCCAAACAACCCAACAAACCAACACACCAACAAAACCCCCACCCCCCCCCCACCCCCCCCCCAAACACCCAACCCCACCCCCACCCCAAACCCCAATCGCACCCCATCTTCACACACCCCCCAACACCACCCCCAACACCCCCCCCCCCCCCCCCCCCACCCCCACCCCCCCCCCCACACACCCCCCCCCCCCCCCCCACCCCCCCCACACCACCCCCCCCCCCCCCACCCCCCCCCCCCCCCCCACCCCACCCCCCAACCCCACACCCCCCCCCACCCCCCACAACCACCCCACACCCCCCCCCCCCCCCCCCCACCCCCCCCCACCCACAACACCCCCCCCATCACCCCCCCCCCCCCCCACCACCCAATGCCCCAGTTCCACAGGCCATACCCCAGCTGGCATTCACTGAAACTCAGAGTGTGTGTGTTTGTGTTTGTGTGTGAGCATGCATGTGTGTATGCATCCATGTGTGTTAGTGTACACATGTGTGAGTGCATGGATATGTGCATGTGAGTATGCATGTTTGTATGTGTGTGTATGAGCGTGCATGTACGTGGATGGTTGTGGGCATAATACATGTGAGTGCATGTTTGTGAGTGTATAGGTGAGTGCACGTGTGAGTGTACACATGTGTGAGTGCATGTGCATGTTTGTATGTGTGTATGTATGAGCATGTATATAATAAGTGCATGGTTGTTGGCATAATACATGCGAGTGCATGTTCGTGAATGTATAGGTGAGTGCATGTGTGAGTGTACATATGTGTGAGTGCATGTGCATGTAAGGGTGCATGTTTGTATGTGTATGTATGAGCGTCTTTGTATGAGCATGTATCTAAGTGCATGGTTGTGGGCACACTATATGTGAGTGCATGTTCGTGAGTGTATAGGTGAGTGCATGTGTGAGTGTACACATGTGTGATTGCATACATATGTGCGTGTAAGGGTGCATGTCTGTATGTGTATGT
>CM059197.1:47547618-47645922 GCA_030323885.1 Branchipolynoe longqiensis
CGCACGTTCAAACCGGCGGAGGTTATCTCCAAGTTAGGAGATGAGTTAACAGGCCTAAAGGGTGTTCCCAACTCCATCATTAAAGAATGGATCGGGATGTCAGTATGACGGATGACAGTAAGATGTTTGAGGATGTGTTGCACACAGTGCATAAGTCATTGTTGGCTACCCTAACAGCTATTGTTCCTGTGGCTAATAGGATGCAGAGTGAAAATAAGTTCTCGTCTTTGGCTAAGACAATGGACAAAGGCATTGCAGTACTGCGGCGTCAGGTAATTACCTGTCGTTTTGAAGATTGAAAATGTCTTCAAGTCAGTTTGCACAGATTCTGGCAAGGAAGTGGCTCGCTCTAAGAAGGTTACCGATAATGAGGGGAAGGAGTTTACGCTTTATCTTGCTCCAGAGCCGATTAAGGGGAAACCCTTAGATAACACCAAGATGTTTGGCGGTCAACTACAATACCTCTATAAAGAGGTAGAGACTGCAGCCAAGAGTGGCAAAAACATGGATGGCAAGAAGAAACAGGAAGTTCCTCGTTTCAAAAAGTCACGAGGGGATTTTCGTCCACGACGGTTCACCAGAGGAACCAGACCGAGTTCAAACTTCGGTCAAGGGTTTCGGGGCCGGGGCGCTCGCCCAGGCTGGACCGACAACACCGCACGTCCAATAGGCCGAGGGTGGGTCCGTCGAGACCCTTCCCCAGGGGGGGGTCCAAGTAGAGGTCCAAACACAGACTTTACAAGTCCCTGCAGCCTCTAAAAACACACAAACTGTATGCAACTTTGTGGCTGGTAATATTAGTAATCATATTTTGAGTGGCACAATATTATTAGTGACCAGGAAATTTTAAAATAGTTTGGGTGTTCAAATTCCTTTTACACAATTTCCTGTACAAGGTATAATACCTTTTTCTTGTAACATTCATCCAGTTGAACGAGAGGTACTATCTAAACAGTTATAAATTCTTTGAGAAAGGAATTATACAAAAAGTGACACACTGTTATACCTGGATTTAACAATCCTTAATAAAGGTGGAATATCGACATTTTAAAATGTTCTCTCTAGATACGGCACGAGATCTGATTACACCAGATGCGTGGATGGCTAGTGTTGATTTACAGGATGCATATTATACGCTTCCCATAATGGAACAATACCGAAAATTTCTTCGATTTATTTGGGATAACCAACTCTATGAGTTTACCTGCATGCCGAATGGCTTAGCTTGTGCGCCTCGTTTATTTACTAAATTGCTTAAACCTGTTTTCTCGGTAATGGCGAGGAAGGGTCACATAATGTTTCCATACATAGATGATTCTTTTATTATAGCATCAACACAAATTGGTTGTGTGAATGCAGTTTTGGATTTATGTGCATTACTCAATAAATTGGGGTTTTATGTACATCGACAAAAGTCAGTGTTTAAACCAACAAAACAACTCAAATGTTTAGGGTTTATTCTGGATACACAGTCCCTTACAGTGTCGATAACAGAACAAAAACTAATTAAGTTTATGACTACAGCGACTCAGCTTATTAAGTTATCAAAGCCTAAAATTAGACAGGTTGCTGTTCTTATTGGCATAATGACATCATATGCACCTGCTGTGTTATATGGGAAGGCCCATATTAAGTCGCTAGAAATAGATAAAAATTTAGCGTTAGCACGAACTAAAGGCAATTTTGAGCGAAAGATGTTTATTTCGCAAGAAGGGTTACAGGATATTGGATGGTGGATGCAACATATAGCAAGTTCACCAAATCCAATCCGCATGGCGGAACCTAATACAGTAATTACTACTGATGCTTCGTTAGAAGGTTGGGGAGCTCATCGAGATGGGGTCACAACAGGAGGTAGATGGCTTGATGATGAAAAATCAGACTATATTAATGCACTAGAATTGCGTGCTATTTATCTGGGCTTACGTAGTTTAGTAAAGATAAATAAATCACAGGTTAGAATACTAACTGATAATACTACTGCCATGGCATATATTCGTAACATGGGTGGAACCAAATCAAAGTCTTGCAATCAGTTATCTAAACTGATTTGGAACTGGGCACAGGCTCAACAAGTCTGGCTGACTGTAGCGCATATTCCAGGGTCACAAAATACACTTGCAGATTATAAAAGTAGAAATTTCCATGACCATTTAGAGTGGTCTCTCTCTACACATTTGTTTAACTTCGTTTGTGAAAAATGGGGTACACCTGAAGTTGACTTATTTGCATCACGAAATAATAACAAGTTACCCTGTTATGTTTCTTGGCATCCTGAACCGGATGCTTGGAAAGTAGATGCGTTTGCTATTACCTGGGAAAATAATTATTTTTATATTTTCCCACCATTTAGCATTATCAGCCGAGTAGTGAGAAAAATCGGCTTGGAAGGGACACATGCGATACTGGTGGTGCCCGATTGGGACACGCAACCTTGGCTGCCAGCAGTTTCACAACTGGCAAAAGATCGTATACGATTCCCAAGAAAACTCGGGAATCTGACGCACCACGGACCGCTAGTGGTTCACGGCGACGTGTCAACGACGCCCCTATTGGCATTCCTTTTCTAAGGAAGCAGCTACAGCAATTTGGATTGGACAGAATTACTGAGGATAGGATAGTATCGGATGCCTGGAGGCCAGGAACTGTCAAAATGTATACAACCTATTTAAAGAAATGGGGTGTACATTGTTTGTTAATGAAAGTTAAGCCAACAAATCCAAAGATTTCACAAGTAGCTCGGTTTCTTCGTTCTCTAGAGGATGAAGGACTTTCCTTTGGATCGATTAATGCGGCGAGGTGTGCGTTATCAATTATATTACCTAGAATTGATGGCGAAACAGTTGGAAAACATTATGTTATTTGTTATTTACTTCGTTCAATTTATCAAAGGAATCCTCCAAAACCAAAGTATAGTCGGTTTTGGGATGTTTCTATAGTATTTAAGTTGTTTCAGGCTTGGCCTCACAACTCGTGGTTAGATATAAAACAGTTAGGTTTTAAGGTCGCGGTCCTGTTATTGTTAGTAACCGGACACAGAGGACAGACGATTGTTGCTTTATCCTTAACTGGATTAGAAATAGACAAGCAACAAGCTACGTTTGATTTAGAAAAATTGCTTAAATCGAACACGTTAGGTGACCCTTTATCAACGGTTCACTTAGACTGTTTTCCGAATGATCGGAAATTATGTGTTGTGTCGGCCATACGGGCTTATATATACAAGACAAAGGATTTACGTGCATCACAACAACTATTAGTGAGCTTTATAAAGCCACATAAGGCGATTTCACGAGACACACTTGCCAGATGGACAATTACTGTGTTGAAATTGGCTGGGGTGGATACGAGTAAATACTCTTCCCACTCAACTAGAGGAGCCATGGTCTCCAAGGCACGGGTGCTTGGTATTTCTGTGAAAAGAATACTAGCGCATGCAGGCTGGAAGACGGCTAAGTCGTTTGCAAAACATTATAATAAACGACTAGAAAAGCCTACCGGCGTTGCAAAGCGTCTTCTCGCCAACTAACAAGAATAGGTGAGAACAAAAATTTAGAATGTTATAATAATAAGAAAGAATGATATTAAGGATAAAAATGAATTATGTAAAGGTCTCCCTAGCCTGAGGCTAGCCTGAGGCTGTTTACCGAGGTAAAATAGTATAGTTATACGAGTCTTACCTTGGTACAGATGATGGATAACTGTTGTTTTACCGAGGTATAAGCCTCGGATAGATGTGGGCTAGGGCCCTCCCGCCACACCCTGCCACATCTATTCCGTTGGTGTACCTTTTCGGTAAAGTAATAGTATCCATTGTTTGAAAGTCATTTTTATCCTCAATAAGTAGGTTAAGATTGCTGGTACCGGACGTGCTTACCTCTCCCTAGCCCACATCTATCCGAGGCTTATACCTCGGTAAAACAACAGTTATCCATCATCTGTACCAAGGTAAGACTCGTATAACTATACTATATATATATATATATATATATAGTATGACCCCGTTATGGCGTTATTGTTCAGGTCCATATAATGTGATCACAAAACTAAATCTGCGGCGTCTTAAATCGGGGTTCACTTGACTGAATTAGCTTTGAATTGGTCGTAATGCGAAGCATTTCGTTTGATGCGAGGGGAGGGAGAACGACTCACCCGGCCCTGAGCGACTCACCCCCCCCTCCTGCCACTGCTCACCTCCCCCCGCCCCTGAGCGACTCACCCCCGCCACTGCTCACCTCCCCCCGGCCCTGAGCGACTCACCCCCCTCCTGCCTCTGCTCACTTCCCCCCTTATAAGGCCGCCCGCCGGCCTCCCTCAGGCACTCAGCCTCCAGCCGCCTTCCAGCTCTCTGCCCCTTCTTCTTCTTTTTGGCTCACCTCGGACCTCTACACTATGCCAGGAAAGGGAAAAGGACGAAAGGGCGCACGGGCGGCCGCCCACGGCACCCCGGGACCGGCTACAACCCCGAGGCGGGGCGAGTCATCCCCCACCGCCCCGGCGACCCCCTCACCGCCGGGCACCTCACACGCCTCGGGCATCGACGCCATCCTGGAGGAGCTAAAGCGCATGCGGCTGGATCAACGGGACCTACACGCACGGATCGACGACATGCAGAACGGGGAGGCGCGGCCCACCGCCGAGGCGCCCTCCCCCGCGCCCAGACATCGGGCCGCCCCGGCCGCCACACCTCGGGCGCGCGCCTCGGTGGGTCCCAGGCCGCCGCCGCCGCCGCCAGCAGCCCTGCCGGGAGCCGCCCATCCGCAGTACGAGCGGTATCAGCACATCGGCGGCCATGCTCCCCTGCCGACATCCCCGGCCTACCACCAGGAGCCTGCACAGCACACCCCGGTATCCGCAGCCGACGCCGTCAGGGAGATCTTGGCCTCCGCCGAGGCGCGCCACTCAGTGAGGCGGCAAGGTATCCCGGTCGATTATGTCTTTCCTTGTGACCTTGTGCAGAGGGGGGCGGAGAGGAAGTCGGTGAAGAGGGGGGAAGCGACGAAGGACGAGTACAACCTCGCCCTTCTCTCCCTCATCAACCACCCCGACTTCCCCGCCCACTCCGCCCCCGGACTACATCACCACATCCTCACCGTCCTCCAGGATCACCTCGTCTACCCGTGGGCGACCGTCCGCCATTATTCCGAGACGGTGTTTACTTGGATCGCGGACGGCCGACTCCCCCACGGGTGGCACGACCCAGTGGCCCTGAACCTCCTTAGGGTCGAATGTATAGCCATGCCACCTCAGCAGACTACCGCCATCGCACCCCGCCAACTCGACCCTCCACACCGAGCCCCCCACTTCACCCGAGTCCAAGTCGACGCCCGAGTCGCCTACGACAGGCTCACTCACGGGGCTCCCTGCCCGGCCTGGAACCGAGACCCCGCCTCGTGCGATCGGGCTTCCGTCGGGGAAGCCCACGGCGAGGCGGGGGACAAGCGCCGTCACGCATGCGCCTACTGCGCAAACGTGAGGCGCGTACTCACTATGCACTCCGAGGCCGACTGCATCACCAAGCAAGCCCGTGAGCGCCAGACCCCCCCCACCTCGGCGGATTTTTGATCCGCCGGCCTCCCCCCGGCCGGCCCGGGGGGACCCCTCCGGCGCCTCACCCCCACCACTGCCGACAGCCCCGCAAGCCCAGCCGACAACCTCCCAGTGACCATCGAACGCAGCGCCGCCAAGCCCCAGCCGAGGATCATCACCTCGGGCATCACACCTCGGACCGCATCCCAGCCCAGCCTCAGGAGGAACCCTCTGCCACCGATCCTCACGACACCGCCTTCAACTCCGCCCAGACCCCGACCACCACCCCATCCAGCCCCGAGGAGTTCGCTGCCCCCCTGATCGACCCTGGTCGGACCTCCTCACCGGATCCCGCCAAGGAGCGGGCCTTCCCTTTTTTGGCCGCCCGCTCCCTGTCGATGCAGGCCCCTGACACTTCCCGCCCCGAGAGGGAGCCTGACCCCCGACACGGCCCACCGCTCGGCCGGCCCGCCCCACCTGCTCCGCCTCGGGCGCGCCGCCAGCTTTCTCCGCCCAGACCTCCACCCCCGGACCCCCGCCTCGGATCATCACCTCGGGCGCGCCTCAAGCCCTCTCCTACTTTTGGTGGAGGGCTCCTCGGCACCCCCTCACTCCACTGACTTTTGAACTCTGCTCCTTAGCTACTCCGCTCATCATCATTTTATCCTTTCCTTATTTACCTCTCTTCCCCGTTACCCATCTGAGCCCCACACTGACTCTCTTACCAGCTCCTTCTGAGCCCTTTATCCTCATTATTACACTGCTCCTTATGAGCCCCTCACTATTTATCCTCTGCTCCTCATGAGCCCCTGACTCTTTGCTCCTCGCGAGCCCCCTGCTCCTCATGAGCCCCCTGTATTGCTCTGCCTCCTCAGCCTGTTTACCTCCTCAGTTACCCTGTTTGTACCTTACTTTGTCATTATTGTTATTTCACTGTTTCTCTGTATGTTGCCCGAGGCGTCACAATAAACGCCTCAGTTTTCCCACCTCCGCCTCTGTTCTTCCTTCTCGCGCATCAAAGATTTCTGGGTTCAATGAATCATCACGTTATATCTGAATTTGCGTTAAATTGCGGGCACATTATAGCAGGGCTTCGCTGTGTATATAAATATGTAAATATATATACATAAATGGAGAAATCAGTAAATACCCCATTTTATTGGTACGTTATTAATTGCTATGTTTTAGTTTGCACCTTACTGAGTCTGAGCCCTGTGAGGTGTCATCATATGTCAATGTAATCTTATCACAAGTTGGTAATAACAAAATAAAACAAAATAAAAATAAATGGATAGGGTAGTGGTAGAGCCTAGTCCGACTCCTCCCTGCATACCTGGTACCTCACCTGGTGTTCAGTCAGCCCACTGCATACCTGGTACCTCACCTGGTGCTTAGTCCCACCCCACTGCATGCCTGGTACCTGATCCGTGCAATGGAGCACGGATAGTGCTTGGAGCGCACGGTATGAAACCTGTCGGGGAATTTTCCTGCGATTCCCTGACAGTGCTCAGCCTATGGGAGAATATCCGCATTTTCGCTGAAATTTCAAGATGCTAGACAATGTATGACATTAATTACTAGGATAAGGATTATTTATACAATTATAGATTCCTCACCAGATTTCAGCTCTTTTTGCGTGATGCCACTTTCACCTCTGATTATATATGTACACCTCACACATTGTTGATATGCCCTTAGATGTTGCTAGGATGTAAAACTCCAACAACCAAGGACATTGCTTGCTGTGCTCCTATTGTGGTCCTAATGGTTACTTTACTTTTCCCTTCAGGTATGTACACGGTGATTCTCTACATTACAAGTACAGGCGGTGAGTCAGCACATTATTCAGAGATGAAAGTTCTCCGCAATTTCGCGGATTTCCCCGATTTTTTATATTTACCGATTAATGTTAAAGCTGCATAGTCCGATGAAATATCAAATTTTCAAAACCAAACCAATCATCTAGATTTGATTTTACATATCTAACTTAGATACTGATGCACTTACTAAGCACTTGTTTCTGCATAGCAGGCAATACTGAGTCAATTTAATAGAACCTGTTACTGCAGAAGTCTATGGTGTCAGAGTTTTGGCGAGCTTGCCAAAACTAATTTTCCATGTTTGCACTCAGAATATCTAAAAAGTTTACCATTTAAAATAAAAGTAACTTTGAACTAATGTAAAGTAGAAACTAGTGATTGATCTAATATATTTATCTCAGAAAAATTCAGAAATTCAAAACCATCGGACTATGCAACTTTAAGCAAAATGCCATGGAATCAGGATTTATATGACAGTCGGTTTGTTCCATTCCCATTCTTATGACCTTAAATGTTGCTAGAACATAAAATCCAAGTAATTTTTCTGCGATTCCCTGACAGTACTATCTATGTCTATGGGAGAAAATCCGCTTTTTTTGTGGAAATTCGCTGTCGGTGTAATAATCTCAATTTAATTTCTGCTTTTTTTTTGCCGGAAGCCACTTTCATCCCTGAGATTTATTAAGTGTGAATAGAAATATCAGCGTCTTTTCTAGCATGATCTCTCAAGTTATTCAGCTCCAGAGTTAAATCAACATCCCCCCCCCCCATCCTCCGTCACCTTGAAAATTCCTTACATGTGCATACCCTGCACCGTGTTGTCCACCATGTTGAAATGTACATAGTGGACAAATATATCAGGTTGATTATTATAATCTAATCTAGTTTAGTTACTAGTTTCCAGCATATATATAGTGCCAACAATTTAATTTTTTTTAATTAAACAACATGTATTATGCTGCACTAAGTGAAGAGCCGACTATTAATGTGAATGTTGATGTGGGTCCATTACTGGTTAACGTGCCTTATTACATGGTGGTAGAGGGCGTTCATGTAGTGAAGGGGCCACTATTAATGTGAATGTTGGTGGAGATGGGTCCATTACTGGTTAACGTGCCTTATTACATGGTGGTAGCGGGCGTTCATGTAGTGAAGGGGCCACTATTAATGTGAATGTTGGTGGAGATGGGTCCATTACTGGTTAACGTGCCTTATTACATGGTGGTAGCGGGCGTTCATGTAGTGAAGGGGCCACTATTAATGTGAATGTTGGTGGAGATGGGTCCATTAGTGGTTAACGTGCCTTATTACATGGCGGTAATGAGCGTTCATGTAGTGAAGGGGCCACTATTAATGTGAATGTTGGTGGAGATGGGTCCATTAGTGGTTAACGTGCCTTATTACATGGTGGTAATGAGCGTTCATGTAGTGAAGAGGCCACTATTAATGTGAATGTTGATGCAGATGGGTCCATTAGTGGTTAAAGTGCCTTATTACATGGTGGTAATGAGCGTTCATGTAGTGAAGAGGCCACTATTAATGTGAATGTTGGTGGAGATGGGCCCATTAGTGGTTAACGTGCCTTATTACATGGTATAAAGTGCCTTATTACATGGTTTTAATGACCGTTCATGTAGTGAAGAGGCCACTATTAATGTGAATGTTGGAGATGGGTCCATTAGTGGTTAACGTGCCTTATTACATGGCGGTAATGAGCGTTCATGTAGTGATGGGGCCACTATTAATGTGAATGTTGATGTGGGTCCATTAGTGGTTAACCTGCCTTATTACATGGTGGTAATGAGCGTTCATGTAGTGAAGAGGCCACTATTAATGTGAATGTTGGAGATGGGTCCATTAGTGGTTAACGTGCCTTATTACATGGTGGTAATGAGCATTCATGTTGTGAAGAGGCCACTATTAATGTGAATGTTGGAGACCGGTCCATTAGTGGTTAACGTGCCTTATTACATGGTGGTAGCGGGCGTTCATGTAGTGAAGAGGCCACTATTAATGTGAATGTTGGAGATGGGTCCATTAGTGGTTAATGTGTCTTATTACATGGTGGTAATGAGCGTTCATGTAGTGAAGGGGCCACTATTAATGTGAATGAGATGGGCATTAGTGGTTAACGTGCCTTTGGGGGTATTACATGGTGGTAATGAGCGTTCATGTGTGAAGGGGCCACTATTAATGTGAATGTTGGGGCTTAGTGGTTAAGTGCCTATTACATGGTGTTTATTACATGGTGGTAGCGGGCGTTCATGTAGTGAAGGGGCCACTATTAATGTGAATGTTGATGTGGGTCCATTAGTGGTTAACGTGCCTTATTACATGGTGGTAGCGGGCGTTCATGTAGTGAAGGGGCCACTATTAATGTGAATGTTGGTGGAGATGGGTCCATTAGTGGTTAACCTGCCTTATTACATGGTGGTAGCGGGCGTTCATGTAGTGAAGGGGCCACTATTAATGTGAATGTTGGTGGAGATGGGCCCATTAGTGGTTAACCTGCCTTATTACATGGTGGTAGCGGGCGTTCATGTAGTGAAGGGGCCACTATTAATGTGAATGTTGGAGATGGGTCCATTAGTGGTTAATGTGTCTTATTACATGGTGGTAATGAGCGTTCATGTAGCGAAGGGGCCACTATTAATGTGAATGTTGGTGGAGATGGGTCCATTAGCAATTGCTCATTAAGATACACTAAAATAAAAACAATCCTGGTTGATATTACACTGCAATAAAAGTGTGGCGATGCTTAGTTTGGGACCTCGGGGATCAGTGGTAGGTACGGAAGTGGATCATGACAGCGATATGATGCCAACTGGCAATCAGAAGAATTAATGATGTTGTCAGAGGATGTGTCACTATGATGATGGTCATGTAGAACATGAAGTTAGCAACCAAATGGGATGACCGAATGAGTTGAGCGTCCGTCTCCGGTTTTGGTAGATTGTGGGTTTCGAACCCATGTTTGTTTGTTTGTTTGTTTGTTGTTGTTTTACGTCCTAGCAAACCCATGGGTTTGCACTCTGGTCGAGTCAAATCAATGACTTAAAAATGTATACTCATCGCTTCCTAGCCAGGTGCTCGGCATAATTAGGATAGGTCAAGGACCGTTTGGGTCAGTGTCAGAATAATGTGACTGATTGGGATGTCTCCTAGTGGGGCAACACTATAAAGTTGCCAAGAGTGTGCGCTGTCACATATCGGTACTCATTCTGATATGACCTTAGATGTTGCCAGGATGTACAACTCTAACAACCAAACAACCAAACAACCAACCAACCAAACAACCAACCAACCAAACAACCAACCAACCAACCAACCAACCAACCAACCAACCAATCAATCAACCAATCAACATGAAGTTGATGTTGATGTTCTGGCTGTGTATGTGTGTGCTGCCATCTAGTGGGGAGATGGGTAACTATGTGGAGTGCACTGTTTGGGGTCGATCATTTATAAATAAATGTAAGGCACTGAACTGTTTCCCCATTAAATATACTAGGAAACTAATATGCCAGGAAGTGGGGTTTTAGAGCCTAGCAACATTGAGGTCATATAGGGACAGATATCGACCTGTGGAAGTGCACAGTTGGGGCACATTATAGTGTGGCCCCAACTGGTATACAAAGTCAGTGGCACTGATGCAATATCCCACCAGGTCACATTAAAGGGGCAGTAACGTGACCAAAAAGAACTTTACTTATTCACAATTATTGTGTTCAAGTATGGCTAGTCTTAGTTTATATAGCCTGAAAGATGCTTTTCTCTATGAGTTATTTGGGGAGTAACCCTGGTCTGATGGCCACTGGTCACGCTGTGGTTATTTGTGTCGTTCAGCCGTAATGTGCGCATTTGCTCCCAGAGAGAGTGCCGCTGGTAACTTGCAAAAGCCAGCAGAACTTCAACACTTTTGCAGGCAGCTTTCATGAAATGTAGCAGCAGTCAAGTAATGAAAGCAGTCTTTGTTGCATCGTGACCGACAGCATGATGATGATGATGATGATGAGTGGTCTAGGCCATGGCATATTATTAATATTAAAGCCTTGGAAAGTAGTGCTAGTACTATCACGTTAAGTAAATTTGAAGGTTTTTGAGTATGCCTTATAACCTATGTATTGTATTAAGTCCATCCTTCCCTGTGTGACATCACCGAACTACTAATAATAGCCATGCAGTGGTGGATTAACCATTAGTCTGAGTACTAGTAAGCCTAGGGGCTGGGAAAGGAGGGGAGGCAGGCGAGCATACCAAAAAATGGTTTAATTGAGTGTACTAATATAATAGCCCAGCCGAGAGCCCAGGGCCTGTATGCAGGAGCCGGTGCTATTCGGTGGTAGCGAGGCCAAACGGTGGTAGTCGGGAATTTCGCGGGTAGCGGCGAAAAGCGGGATGCACGAGTCGGTGATAGGCCTAACACCAAAAGCTTACCCGGTGTTACCCTACCCCTGGTAAATAGGAGGTATAGCGAGTTCATTAGGCCCAAATCTATTCAATGCGACCATATTTAACAGAATTATATACGCAATAAGTGAAATTTGATCAATTTAACCCTAAATTCGAAGCGTTATTAAGGCTACCGCCACATTGGCGGCGATATTAATAGTTATATTTTCGAATCGACGAACGTACAGTAAACAAACCGCCGCCGCCAGTATGGAAAGCGACGTCGATGCGGCGGCGATTTGTTTACTTTACACTCGTCGATTCGAACATATTAATATCGCCGCCGTTGCGGCGGCAGCATTAATATTGCTTTGAATTTAGGGTTAATTTCATTAAATTTCACTTATTGCGTATGTAATTCTGTTAAATATGACAGCATTGAATCGATTTGGGGCTACATGACGCAGAGGGATTTCCCAAATCTATAAATAACTTCACGTGTAGCTATAATCAAAGTGGTACGCGCTCCCACTTGACACAGTTCCCAACGTTGGCGATAGCTACCCGGTAATAAGCTGTACTACCAAACGCCGCTACCACCGAGTCCTGCATACAGGCCCTGGGTGGTAGCCTATGCGCCTGCGTGGTAGCCTAGGGGCCTGGATGGTAGTTACTCCACCATTGTAGCCATGTGGTACTCAGTCTAATGATGCCGGACAGACCAATCCCAACCTACCGGGTTCAAGCCCTAATAGCCCATCCCAAGTCTGATCTTTCGTTTAAAGTTGCATAGTCCGATAGTTTAGAGTTTCTGCCATTTTTCTTAGATAAACGTAATGAATTGACCGTTATTATCTATCTTACTTTGGTTTAATGTAACTTTTATTTTAAATGGCTAACTTTTGAGATATTTGGAGTGCAATCATGTAAGATTAGTTTAGGCAAGCATGCCAAAAGTCTGACACCATCGACTTCGGCAGTAACAGGTTCTATTTAAAAATTGACTCAGTGATCTCTTTTATGCAGAAACAAATATCGTGCATCAATATCTAAGCTAGATATGTAGAATCAAATCTAAATAATTGTTTTGGTTTTGAAAAGTTGATGCTTTCATCGGACTATGCAGCTTAAAGATATGCCACCTATTCATGGTAAGATCATGTGACAAAATCTGACATCAGTCCTTGGCCCATCCTAGTAATACCTAGATATAGATTCGCCCGGTACTCGCAGTACACGGATGAAAACCAGCCTTATATAAAAATGGTCGAAAAATCGGGCTAATGAAATGGGTCTTTATGAGAGCCTAATTTCACAATCTAAGAAGCAACATTTATTCTTTGTATATGTCTTCATGTTTACCCGCTACTTCTGAGTTGGAAAATATAATAAAACATATACTTTAATGCAATTTAAAAGTGAAATCGATGGCATTCTCTGGCCGCCATCTTGTCTTTTTGCATTCTCGCCCATTTCACCAACTCTGTGCCTATATGGGTAGCCATTTGATACTGGAGCCACAGTTTCTAGTTCATGTCCCATACTAAACCTATTTTCACCCGTATTTACACTACGTTGTCCTTCACCCGTGTACTACAAGTACCGGGTGAATCTTTTATCTAAGTAATACCGAGCACCAGCAATGGTAGGCATAGTTATATGTTTATGTCTTTGGTTTGACTCGTGTCGTGGATCTCACCGACGACCTCGGACACAGGAAGGGGACGCCCTACTCGACTGTTGCTTTCGTATCCGGTAATGTGTCACATATATGTGGTGTGTTTCCCGATACTACTAACTGACCCAGTGACTAGTGGGGGTTCATATATATAGACCTATTTCATATGACGTCAGCATAGGTATCTAGGTCAGTGCGCGCACCTTTTGGCTGCAGGACACTGTCACACTGCAAACTCAATGGCTATGAACAATCTTCATACAGAAAAAGTGAAATATATCTAAAACCACACCACCTAGGCACAAACTGCTTGGAACACATATAGAAAACATATTCAACGAATAGATTATACTAAATTTATAAGGTTAGGGTTCTGCATTGCTATTCATTTTGAATAAAATAGACGTTTTGCACTGCGTGTACTGGCAAACTCAATGCATTGTCAATGCCCGTGAGCAATCTTCATACAGAAAAAGTTAAATATCTCTAAAACCACACCACCTAGACACAAACTGCTTGGAACACATATAGAAAACATATTCGACGTATAGACTATATTGAATTTATAAGGTTAGGGTTCTGCATTTCTATTAATTTTGAATAAAATAGACGTTTTGCACTGCACATACCGGCAAACTCAATGCATTGTCAACGGCCGTGAGCAATCTTCATACAGAAATAGTTAAATATCTCTAACTGCACACCACCTAGACACACACCGCTTGGAACACATATAGAAAACATATTCAACAAACAGATTATATTAAATTTATATGGTTAGGGTTCTGCATTTCTATTAACTTTGAATAAAATAAACGTTTTGCACTGCGTGTACCGGCAAACTCAATGGCAGTGTGCCTTCGTTCTGCAGCCAAGCTGCACATGCATACACAATGTTTATAAACATTGAAAGGGGTCTATATATATGGTGTTGGACCCAATGTGCAGACATAAGTAGATAATTGCGTGTTTGCTCACAATAAGTGGGTAACTATCAGCTAGTGTAAACTGTGTGTGTGTAGAGGGTGGGGGTGGGGGGGGGGGGGGCATTTGGGGATTGGATATGTGTGCTTCTGTGTGAATATGACTCACTCACTCACTCACTCACCCGCTCACTCACTCACTCACTCACGCGCTCACCCACCAACTCACTCACACACTCACTCACCCACTCACTCACTCCTCCGCTCACTCGCCCACTCACTCACTCACCCACTCACTCACTCACCCACCCATCCACCCACTGACTTTCCATGTGTCTGTTTGTCTATTATTATTTATTTTTATTTATATTATTATTACTGCTATTATTATTTAACTGAAATTAACGTAAAATATATATAGATGATTGATCAAATCTCTAGTTGCCCCCCCCCCCTCCCTAAAAAAACAACCTATTTCCAGTTAATATATTTACACATACAATACCTATTTGCATGCGTCAATACGCAATATTTACCGTTTTTATTTCTAAGGTACTCATACACGCGTACAGCGAACATTTCACTATAACAGGCATGAAAGATCTCCGCAATTTCGCGGATTTCCGAGATTTTTGAATCCCGCAGCACCATCAGCATATACTAATATGTTGTGCAGACTCTGCAGCACTATCCGCATTTACTACTAATAAATGCTTCAAATGCTGCAGCACTATAAGCGTATACTACTACTACATGCTTCAAACGGCACAGCACTATCAGCGTATACCAATATGTATGAAACCCGACTTCTGGATATTTCCGCGATGCCCTGACAATGCTAAACCTATGGGAGAATATCTGCATTTCCGCTTTTTTTCCCGGAGACGACTTTCATCCCTGCTATAAGTATAAAGACAATTCTTCCACGAGCTCTACGTTAAATGCATATATCCAGCAACGTATTAGGACACATATATTCTGTACATGGATATAATAACCACATAATGCGTTTTGCTTTATTATTATTATATTATCGTGGGGTGATGAAAATTGGAAATATTGCACCTATTGCGCCTCTTGCATTTCGGGATAGTGTGTTAACCATCACACCACCTAGGCTCCCTGATGTCATCACCCTACCCACGCCCCCTGCCTATGTGGATCCTTGCCTGGAAGGTCAGTGCAGACTACTAATACTATAATAATAATAATAATAATAATAATAATAATAATAATAATAATAATAATAATAATCTCCTTCTTCTTATTGTTAATATTGCTATTATTAAATGCCTTGTGTGTATTGCCCCTACATTTAAAACAAAAGTCAGGTAGACACTAATTGAAGCGATTTGAATGCAGTGTGCAGACCGCACAGACTCCATTAAGCAGACATTTTCTTTTGTGTACATTAGTTGATTACGCAGGCAAAATTTCAATTTGCCTACAATTGGTCTTCCTCATTCCACTGCTCCTTGCCCTATCCTAGTAATGCCAAGCACCAGGCTATGTAGCGACAAGTATTAATTTTGAAGTCATTGGCTTGACTCGGCCAGGGTTCGAACACGCGAGTTCGAATCCCACAACAAACCACAACTGGAGGCGGACGCTCAACGTCTGGTTTAATGTTTTTAATGTGAAACGGGGCGGGTCCTGAACTGTTAGATCCCAATGGAGAACCCAGATACAGGCAGATTTACAGCGCACACGTGACTTTACAGTGCACACGTGACGTTACAGCCTTACGTCATGGCGACTTTCAATGACGTTAATGGGCCACGTAATGACGTGATGTCGACAACAACCGACATCAAACGGCGACGTGCGTGGCGCCTGGTGCCGCCCTGAATGCGGGGTCACCCCAGCGTCCGTGCCGCAGTGACCGGAACTACTTTCGGCTGCCTCAGATCTCTACGCGTGACGGAATGTATTCTGTGGCGTAATGAGTTCCAGTGGTTACCTCACATCGACGCACGCGCGCACAAATACGCGCTTGTACGAACGTACATACATACACACATACATACATACATACATACATACATACATACATACATACATACATACATACATACATACATACATACACACACATACATACATACACACATACATACATACACTTGTACGTACATACATAAATACATACATACACACATACATACATACATACATACATACATATGTACATACATACATACATACATACACATACATACATACATACATACATACATACACATGTACATACGTACATACATACATACATACACACATACATATATACATACATACATACATACATACATACATACATACATACGTATACATACGCACTCACGCGTGCACAAATGCGCGCGTGTACATACATACATATGTATGTATGTACGTATGTATGTATGTAGTGTACATACGCACATACATACATACACACACATACATACACACATACATACACACATACATACATATATACATACATACATACATACATACATACATACATACATACATACATACATACACAAATGTGCGCGTGTACGCACGTACATACATACATCCATTCATCCATCCATTCATCCATCCATCCATCCGTCCGTCCGTCCATCCGTCCGTCCGTCCGTCCGTCCGTCCGTCCGTCCGTCCGTCTGTCCGTCTGTTCGTCTGTCCGTCTGTCCGTCTGTCCGTCCGTCCGTCCGTCCGTCCGTCCGTCCGTCCGTCCGTCCGTCCATCCATCCATCCATGCCGACACACACATGCAATCACATATCTGTACACACATATACACCGACGCATGTACAGATACACTGAGGCGCTCACATATACTCATGTGCACTGATGCACACATACTTGTACTTATACACACACATGCACACCCAAACATGCATATGTGGAATGGTTGGCTCAGTGTCAGAATAATGTGACTGAGTCGGATATCGGGTCATGGTGCTGGCAGCCTGGTCTCCCAATGTGTCAGCACTTAAAGTCATCATGAGTGCGCACTGTCACAAGTCGCTACCTGTGCTGATATGACCTTTGATGTTGCCAGGGCGTAAAGCCATTGTCACACCTCACCGGACTGGGGAACCGGTGGAGAACCGGACACTGTCCGGTTGTGTACAGCGATGTCTGGGTACTGTCCGGTAACCATCCGGCAGTGTCCGGTGGTAACCGGCAGTCTCCGGTACAAGTTTTGAACGCTTTCAAAACTTCCGCCGGACTGACGTGTCCGGTAGGTGTCCGGTTGGTGTCCGGTTCATGTCCGGTACCCGATCGGTAGTCTCCGGTATTGTGAGACAATAAAAATCTATGTTGACACGGTCAATTCCGGCGAAGTTGTGATTTGCCGATATTCGATCCACCGCTATTTGTATGTTTTCGGCGTGTCGTAAAAAGAAAAACAGACCGGTACGCGTGCGATAGGTGTCCGGTTCTCGTCTGATTCTCCCCGGTTCGCATCCGGTAGCCCGACGGCAATTTACACAATTTTGCTACATTTCGATAGATTTCTTCCGCCGGAGATCACCAGACGAGAAAATTATTTTTCCGGCGGTCTCCGGTGCTCAGTCCGGTTAGGTGTGATAATAGCTTAAACCTCAAACAACCAACCAGCATGCACGAGCGTGCATGCTTACAGACGCGCACCCATACTTATACACAACACACAACACACAACATCGTCAGTAAGTGTTGGTTGCGTTGTTCCTATTTAAGAGCGCTAACTTGCTTCCAATGCATGAGGTCACGGTATTCAAACTCTGCCCGACTCAAAAACCAATGACTTACTAAATTAATACTTGTCGTTACCTAGTTTGGTGCTCAACATCTCTAGAATAGGGTTAGGAGTAGTTTGCTCAATATCAGGATAATGTGACTGGGTGGGATATTGGATCATGATGCTGTCAGCCAGGTCTCCCAGAAGAAACACACTATAAAGTCGGCATGCATGTGTGTACTGCCATAAGTCAGTACCGTCCTGATGCGACCCTAGATGTTGCTAGGACGTAATGCACCGACAAGCAAACAAACTATTCATTCTTGGATGTGAATTCCGTGTAGGCCTTTCCTAATGTAATACCTTTGGTCCCAAACTAACTCGGTGCCTCCACCTAGTGGTGAGGTAGGCGTCTAGTTTGCGGTGTATACCTAGGTGGCAGCACTGTACCACATGCATGCATGCATGCGGGTTAGATAGACACTGGTAATGGAGGCATTCGACTGGGCCTCTCTATGCGGATATCAAAATATTTCCTTACAAATTCCTATTCGACTGGGACCGGAAGTGGGTTTCTATACGTATGATTCGGATTTGTGTTGTGGCTCCATCCGATCCATCTTGCGGATAGAAAGGTCCCAGTCGAATGCCTCCATTGTAACTCATGTAGATAGACCTTTGGTCTGAGGTGTGGTATTTCTTGCTCGTGGCTAATGACGTCACATATTGACATGAATATTCAAATGATCAGTCAGTCGGACAAAGAAAATCAGAACCTGTATACATATCTAGGACTAGAATGATTCTACCAATCTTGTCACGAATGACATCACACGCTGACATGATTGTTTGTCTGTTGTTGTTTTACGTCCTAGCAACATCTAAGGTCATATCAGGACGGGTACCGACTTGTGAAAGTGCGCACTCAAGGCGACTTAAATAGTGCTGCCCCACTGGGAGACCAGGCCGCATGTTTGTCCAACTGTCTGATTAGTCCAGCAGTTTACTAATAGACCCCTTTCAATGTTTGTAAACATCGTGTATGCGCGCGCAGCTTGGCTGCAGAACGAGTGCACACTGCCATTGGATTTGCCTACAATCCAGAACCCTAACCATATAAATTTAATATAATCTATTCGTTGAATATGTTTTCTATATGTGTTCCAAGCGGTTTGTGGCTAGGTGGTGTGGTTTTAGAGATATTTCACTTTTTCTGTATGAAGATTGCTCACCGCCATTGACAATTCATTGAGTTTGCCGATACGTGTAGTGCAACATGTCGATTTTATTCAAAATTAATAGAAATGCAGAACCCTAACTTTATAAATTTAATATAATCTCTTTTTTTAATGTGTTTTCTATATGTAATCCATTTTGTGTCTAGGTGGTGTGGTTTTAGATATTTCACCTTTTCTCTATGAAGATTGCTCATAGCCATTGAGTTTGCAGTGTGACCGGATGTTGTCCTGCAGCCAATCAGCGCGCGCACTGACCTAGATATATGGCCTGACATCATATGAAATTGGTCTATACCTGCATGTTAAACACCATGACGACCAGAAGAGTCAAATATCAAGTCAGCTAACGGATATTTCTGTTTAAATCCCGGTATCACAGTGGAACAAAAATAAAGGAAGAAGAACAAAAAGTTTGTTATTCATTACCATACACAAGTATCCAATTAGCACTTGAGCTGACCCGTAACCATGGCTACAAACACTGCGTCAAGAACTCGCTACTCAGACGCGCCCCCAGGGGCCATATGCATGGAGCAGTGTTAGAGGCGTGTGGTGTTATCCATCTAACACCGTATAGCTATCACCGTTTATCGGCGGCATCGAAACGGTATGCATGGCGGTCTAAACGGTGAGTGATAGATAAACGCGAATCTATTTATAGATTTGGGAAATCCCTCTGCATTTGTATCCATATATTTAGCTAAAATCTATTGAATGCGATCATATTTAACAGAATTACATACGCAATAAGTGAAATTTAAGCAAATCAACCCTAAAAACAAAGCGATATTAACGCAGCAGCCGCATTTGCGCCGATATTAATAGTTATATTTTCGAATCGACGAACGTAATGTAAACAAATCGCCGCCGCCATCTCCGCCGAATCGGCGGGAATTTCTTGCGCCCAAATCTATTAAATGCTGTCATATTTAACAGAATTACATACGCAATAAGTGAAATCTTATCAATTTAACCCTAAATTCGAAACGATATTAATGTAGCCGCAGCATTGGCGGCGTTATTCATATTGTCAAATCGACGAGCGTAAAGTAAACAAATCGCTAATACACTGACGCCAATGCGTAGACGTCGGCCAGTATGGATGTCGACGTCGACGCAGCGGTCGCGACGGCGGCGATTTGTTTACTTTACGTTCGTCGATTCGAAAATATAACTATTAATATCGCCGCCATTGCGGCGGTAGCCTTAATAACGCTTCGAATTTAGGGTTAAATTGGTCAAATTTCACTTATTTGGTAGCAAATTCTGTTAAATATGATCGCATTGAATAGATTTGATAACTAACATCGCCTGTAAACCAGCTTTTTTCTGGTTTAGCTTAACCTAGTTTAAACGCGCGGTGTTAGGCCTAACACTGCTCCATGCATACCAACTTTTCGGCGCTAAACCAGAAATCCCTCCCTAAACGCGGTTTGGCTCTCTAACACTGCTCCATGCATATGGCCCCTGGTGTGTGGAGGCTGAACTACATCAAGTCGCCGGAAGCCGTGCGCCACTAAGCCTATGTTGAGGGTCGAGGTGGGGGGGGGGATGAGAGGAGGGGGGGGGGCGATTAACACAATTTTCCAGGCGACACTATTTTCGACAAATTAAAATTGCATAATCCGATGGCTTTGACTTTCTACCATTTTTTAGCTTAAAGTTGCATAGTCCGATGGTTTTGAGTTTCTGTAATTTTCTGAGATAAATATAAAGTGGCCATGAGTGCACACTGTCACAAGTCAGTACCCGTCCTTGTATGACCTTAGATGTTGCTGGGACGTAAAACCCCAACAAAGAAACAAAACCCAGGAGGCATTGCATAGACAGAATCATTGGCCACCCATGTAGTGGTGGTTTGTTTACTCCAATGAATAGATGGCGTAAGCCATTTCAGGTCAGGTGGAGATGAGATGAGGTACTTCCGGGTAATTTGCTCTGACAGTGCTTGTTATATATTCATATATATATATATATACATATATATATATATTATGTATATTATGTATATATCGTGTGCATAATAATCTTCTACGCAGTGTCGAATTATATTATAAATATCAAGAAAATACGTAAATACCCTGTGATTTTATTTTGAATTCTATGAACATCTTTTTTCTTCCACTTAAAAAAAAATGTACGGGTAGATGTATATTATGTATATATCGTTTGCATAATAATCTTCTACTCAGTGTCGAATGATATTATAAAAATCAAGAAAATACGTAAATACCCAGTGATTTTATTTTGAATTCTATGAACATCTTTTTTCTTCCACTTAAAAAAAAATGTACGGGGAGATGTATATTATGTATATATCGTTTGCATAATAATCTTCTACGCAGTGTCGAATGATATTATAAAAATCAAGAAAATACGTAAATACCCAGTGATTTTATTTTGAATTCTATGAACATCTTTTTTTATCCACTTAAAAAAAAAAATGTACGGGGAGATTTTATCTTTGAAAATTTGGCGCTGGTGGGCATTGTTGATTTGTTGGGAACGTGGGTCCCGTGGCGATAGGCTGACATTATGAATACCCCGCGGATCTGCAGAAACGCCAAGTGTATTACCACCGAGGGGAGGGAGGTGAACATACTTCAGAGTTAGAGAGGTGAGGAATGGTTGGGGGGGGGGGGTATTTAATATGAAGAATCTTGTCTGACTGACTGGGGTCATCAGTGCGATAGGCCTTTTCGTGGTGGGTCTTTTTCAGGTTTGGAGGAGGGGATAAAGTTGGAGCTTTAACTTGTTGCTACCAGCTTGTTGTGGTTACCAACGGCCAACAGCTTGTTGTGGCTACCAGCTGGTTGTGGTTACCAGCTTGTTGTGGCTACAAGCTTGTTGTGGTTACCAGCTTGTTGTGGCTACAAGCTTTTTGTGGTTACCAGCTTGTTGTGGCTACAAGCTTGTTTTGGCTACCAGCTGGTTGTGGCTACCAGTTCCTTGTTGCTACTAGCTTTTTGTGGTTACCAGTTTGTTGTGGTTACCAGTTTGTTGTGGTTACCAGCTTGTGGCTACCAGCTTGTTGTGGCTACAAGCTTGTTGTGGTTACCAGCTTGTTGTTACCAGCTTGTTGTGGTTACCAGCTTGTTGTGGTTACCAGCTTGTTTTGGCTACCAGCTGGTTGTGGCTACCAGCTTGTTGTGGTTACCAGCTTGTTGTGGCTACCAGCTTGTTGTGGCTACCAGCTTGTTGAGGCTACCAGCTGGTTGTGGCTACCAGTTTGTTGTGGCTACCAGTTTGTTGTGGCTACAAGCTTGTTGTGGTTACCAGCTTGTTGTGGCTACCCACTTGTTGTAGCTACCCGCTTGCTGTAGCTACCCACTTGTTGTGGCTACCCACTTGTTGTGGCTACCAGCTTGTTGTAGCTACCAGCTTGTTGTGGCTACAAGCTTGTTTGCATGGCCAACAGCTTGTTGTGGCTACCCGCTTGTTGTAGCTACCCGCTTGTTGTAGCTACCTGCTTGTTGTAGCTACCCACTTGTTGTGGCTACCCGCTTGTTATGGCTACCCACTTGTTGTGGCTACCAGCTTGTTGTGGTTACCAGTTTGTTGTGGTTACCAGTTTGTTGTGGTTACTGGCTTGTTGTGGCTACCACCTTGTTGTGGCTACAAGCTTGTTGTGGTTACCAGCTGGTTGTGGCTACCAGCTTGTTGTGGCTACCAGTTGGTTGTGGTTACCAGCTTGTTGTGGCTACCAGCTTGTTGTGGTTACTAGCTTGTTGTGGCTACCAGCTTGTTGTGGCTACCAGCTTGTGGTTACCAGCTTGTTATGGTTACCAGCTTATTGTGGCTACCAGCTTGTTGTGGCTACCAGCTTGTTGTGGTTACTAGCTTGTTATGGCAACCAGCTTGTTGTGGTTACCAGTTAGTTGTGGCTACCGGCTTGTTGTGGCTACTAGGTAATTATGGCTACTAGTTAATTGTGGCTACTAGCTTGTTGTGGCTACTGGCTAGTCGTAGCTACAAGATTGAGGCCAATAATCGTTTAGAGCTGAGCTGGCCGCTGGATAAGAAGGTGATAAATGTAGTACTTACTAGACTACTACAAGTCAACTCCGCACAAACAGCTACTGGCGCTGTGTTGCAACCCCACCGCCTCTACCTCCACAACACCGCTAACTGTGCCAAACTAGAAAACTGCGCATTCAGCTGAAGTTGGAGAAGCTTCAGATTAATAAATATTAGCCATACTCTCCTAAGGACTAGTCATGTGCTAGGTCCAATATGATGAATACACGCCACCATTTATCGGATGTGACTGAGTGGGATATAGGGTCATGGTGCTGGCTGCCTGATTTCCCAGTGCGGCAGCACTATAAAGTAGCCATGAGTGTGCACTGTCGCAAGTCAGTATCCGTCCTGATATGACCTTAGATGTTGCCAGGACATAAAACAACCAACCATTTGTTCCGGAAGGTAGATGCAGTGGATGATTGGTTTTTGGGAGTTTTCCGTCCTGGCAGCATCTAAGGTCCTATTAGGACGGAGGTGCAGTGGAAGTGGTTGGCTTGTTTATTACCCAATCTGAACGTGGGTGGGAAGTGACATTGACTGAGGTAAACAAGGTGGATGTGTTTGCCAGCTTAGTTTGCAGCGGAGCTTAGGACATCTTGGGTTGAGGCGATAAACACCGGTATATGGTGGATGTGTCTCGGGTTCCACGTAGCCGTCAGCTGGTGGGTGGTTTCCGGTTCCGCTTTAACCCGCTGCTCGGCAATGAGTGCTTTCAAAAAGTTGTGAGATTGTAAAATTTGGAATTGTAAAAGTAGAAGCCGCAGGTGCGGTTTGTTTGGGACCGCGGCGCACGCAGCACTATGGAGTATAGCCTATATTGTGGGGGAAAGTACAGGTCGCAGGTGAGCATGTAGACGACGCTGGCGGCGTGCGTCGGCTCATTTTGAAAGCACTGGCAATGTCTGATTCACAAGTAACCTTTGATACGCTTCCCTGACCTCTTTTTGGTCAGAGGTCGTCAGCGCTCGCTGTCATCTGCTAAGCCTCAATAAAAATCATATCTAAAGCACAACATGAGGTCTGGGGGAGGGGATAAATAAGATACTAACAGAGAACAGTCCTTGTGATTTGTCCCTGTATACTACACCTATTTCATATGACGTCAGCATAGGTATCTAGGTCAGTGCACGCGCCTTTTGGCTGCAGGACAACAAACACACTGTCACACTGCAAACTCAATGGCTATGCGCAATCCTCATACAGAAAAAGTGAAATATCTCTAAAGCCACACCACCTAGAAGCAACCCGCTTGGAACACATATAGAAAACATATTCAATGAATAGATTATATTCAATTTATAAGGTTAGGTTTCTGCATTTCTATTAATTTTCAATAAAATAGACGTTTTCTATATGTGTACTGAGCGATTTGTTAATAGGTGGTGTGGTTTTAGAAATATTTCACTTCTTCTGCATTTTCTGTATGAAGATTGTTCACGACCATTGACAATGCCTTGAGTTTGAGTGTATGCAGTCAGCTGAAACTGGCAGGGCGCTCAAACTGCGACACCGGCAAACTCAATGCATTGTCAATGGCCGTGAGCAATCTTGAATTATCTTCGTACAGAAAAAATGAAATATCTCTAAAACCCCACCACCTAGAGGCAACACGCTTGGAACACATATAGAAAACATATTCAATGAATAGATTATATTAAATTTATAAGGTTAGGCTTCTGTATTTCTATTAATTTAAAATAAAACTGACGTTTTGCACTGCGTGTACCGGCAAACTCAATGCATTGTCAATGGCCATGAGCAATCTTCATACAGAAAAAGTTAAATATCTCTAAAACCACACCACCTAGAAGCGACCCGCTTGGAACACATAGAGAAAACATATTCAACGAATAGATTATATTAAATTTAAAAGGTTAGGGTTCTGCCTTTCTATTAATTTTGAATAAAATAGACGTTTTGCACTGCGCATATCGGCAAAGTCAATGCATTGTCAATGGTCGTGAGCAATCGTCATACAGAAAAAGTGAAATATCTCTAAAACTACACCACCTAGAAGCAACCTGCTTGGAACACATATAGAAAACATATTCAACGAATAGATTATATTAAATTTAAAAGCTTAGGGTTCTGCATTTCTATGAATTTTGAATAAAATAAACGTTTTGCACTGGGTGTACCGGCAAACTCAATGGCAGTGTGCCTTCGTTCTGCAGCCAAGCTACGCGCGCATACACAATCTTTATAAACATTGAAAGGGGTCTATAGTGCAAGGTGCAGAGTTGGAATGTCAGTTGGCCTGACTGCGCAGTATGCTTTCACTCTGCTATTCATTTGGTAGAATACACCTTCAAGGTAAACAATTTGTAGGTTTGCTGTGCTGGAAACCTGACAAATTATAATTATATATCAATTAATGTACTGTGTAGTTTATTTCTGGTTTGAAGTTTGGTCCAATTTTAGAATTTTTTCTTCGTTGTTGTTTTACGTCCTAGCAACATCTAAGGTCATATCAGGATGGGTACCACTTAGTCACATTATCCTGACACTGAGCCAACCAGTCCTTGGCCTATCCTAATAATGTCGAGTGCCAGGCTAGGAAGAGACAAATATCAATTCTTAAGTCATTGGTTTGACTCGACCAGGATTCGAACCCACAAACTCATGGGTTCAGATCCCCCGATCTCCCAAAACAGGGGACAGACGCTCTACTCGTTCGGTTAAGTCCAATTTTAGAAGTAGTAGGTGATTATCAAATTCATCCCAGTTATAAGCTGTGTTTACACAGGCAAATGTAAAACGATTTAGACAAAGCGATTTATATGAAGCGATGTAGTGGCGCGTTTACACGCAACTAGTTTGAAGGCGGAAATCGATATCTGCGCATGAGCAAGTCCAGACTAACCAGCGCCAGTTTGGGTTCGTCGACATCACCACAAGAGAGTGTGGGTTCGACCTAGATCTGTATGGACTGAATCGTATTGGTTTGGAACGGTCAAAACTTCTGCTGGGCAGTGAAACCCTAAAAATAAATGATGAAAAAAATATCTGTGCACAGCTAGCGGTTTCATAGACTAAATTCTATAATATGCGCTTTTGATCGACCCGAAAGTCAACAAACTAAGGTCTCGACTGCGCATGCATGTGACGCGCTTAAGCTAGATCGATTCATATAAACGACCTCGCTAAGTGGTTTATATAAAGCGAATAATATGAATCGATTCAGCCCTAAAACGCCACAGCGTCGCGTTTACACGGCAAATGTAAATCGATCTAGACAAGTGGTTTTATATGAAGCGTTTTAACTCGCCCGTGTAAACACAGCTATAATGCAAGCATTGCTGCATTATATGGGGATACCAAGCCAATTTAATAGAACCTGTTACTGTTGAAGCTTATGGTGTCATAATTCTGACATGCTTACCCAACTCAATTCGGTATGTTTGCACTTCAAATACCTCCACAACATTAGTCATTTAAAATACAAGTTACTTTAAAGTAAAGTAAAATAGATTATATTGAATGTCAATCTAATGTATTTATCTCAGAAACGGGCAGAAACTCAAAATCATCGACAAAATTATACGTAAGAAGGAAAACAAAGAAGAAGGTATGCCTGTAGGTTTGGGTGAGTGGGTGAGCGAGTGTGTGGGTGAGTTTCCATCCCCACTGGACGAGCCAAACCTCACTTGTGCAGGAGGAATGTTTTCTTATATATATATACATAATACATACAGTAAAACCTCTCGAAATCGACGGACCATGGGACCGATATTAAGTGGTCGTCGGCTTAGGGAGTTAGAATATCCTTACAATGGTATTGTTGGGACCCAAATAAAGCGATCGATATAGGGGAGTGGTCGGTCTGTGGAGATGGTCGGTTAGAGAGGTTTTACTGTATATGGGTCGTTCTCAGAAACTGTGTACCACTTGAGGTAATGTGCGTGAAATGCATAGTTCAAAGAAACCCATTATTGGAGTGTCAATACTTAGATTCTATCATTTATTCATCAATAATGTGGGAAATATTTAAAATCAAAAGTACATGTTAATATTGTGTATTATGTATCTTATTGGGATGGATGTAGCTAAATAAATAGAAAATTACATCACTAATTTGTGACAATGTCAACAGCATTGAAAATAAAGTGTCACAAACTTAATGAAAACCTCTGAACAACAGCACATTTCACTTCAAATGGTCAAATACAATGTCTTCATTAAAGTTGCATAGTCCGATAAAAGGATAGAATTTTCAAATGCAAAGCACTTATCTAGATTTGAACCTACATATCTAACTTAGATACTGGTGCACTTATTAAGTATTTGGTGCTACATAGAACGGCATGCTAAGTCAATTTAACAGAACCTGTTACTCCTAAAGCCTATGGTGTCAGAGTTTTGGCGTGCTTGCCAAAACTAATTTGACATTTTTACACTTCAAATATCTCAAAAGTTAATGATTTAAAATAAAAGTTACTTCAAACAAAAGTAAGGTAGATTAAAACGATAAACCTAATATCCTTATCTCAGAAAATGACAGAAACTGAAAACCATCGGACTATGCAGCTTTAAGACATTAATTTCTTTTTTTTTTAAAGATAAAAATGATGAAATAGTTAACCTTTTCTGGAGTCATTAACATCGTAACATTTTGTTTCCACTTGCAAGTACTATGAAACTCTGTATCAAACACTGAGTACAGATACAGTATAGGGACTATTTTCACTATTTGACACTGTATGCATGGACACAGTAAAAGATAAATCCTGAAATTGCCCCTAAACATTGAAATTTGAGCTGAACATTTGTGTAAAATTGTTGATTCCACTTGGACTGTTACATTATTAATATTTTTCTGCTTTTCTCTTTAATCGTCACAAATAACACAAAGCCATAGCAATGAGGTTTCAAATTAGAATTACTACTGTTTATAAAGCAAGTGGAATGTGAAATGTCTTAAAAATGTCAAGCTTTCTGTGGAAAATATTTGATTTTGGAGTCAGATTGGTTTCCATGCTATACTGCGATTTATTGGGTGTGAGCATCATTTGACCAGGGATGAAAGATCTCCGCGATTTCGCGGATTTCCGGGATTTTTCCTGTAGCTATAATATAATATGTTGCAGCCGTCCTGATATGACCTTAGATGTTTCCAGGATGTGAAACTCCAACAACCAACCAACCGATACGTTGTTTCACGCTGCAGCACCATCAGCGTATACTAATATGTAGTGCAAACGCCGCAACACTAGCAGTGTATACTACTTATGGCTTCAAACGCCACAGTAGGGTCAGCGTATATACTACTAATACATGCTTCAAACGCCGCAGCACTGTCAACATATACCAATATGTATGAAACCCGACTTCCGGGAATTTTCAGGGATTCCCTGACAATGCTAAGCCTATGGAAGAATATCAGCATTTCCGCTTTTTTTCCCGGAGACCACTTTCATCCCTGTTTGACCTACTTAGAAATGTCAGAATATGTTTATTTTCAATTATTCAGATGCAAAAGGATATACACATTGAGGAAGCTTGTATATCGGACTTTGACAGCATTTTGATTTTGTGGTACTGATGTCACAGTATTGGTACACAACTTCTGAGAACGACCCATATCTATATATAATGCTGCAGTATGTTGCGAGCAAAAGGTTTAGGTGTGTGTTTTGTGGATGTTTTTCTTTTTTGGTAGGGTTTGTTTCATAGATAAACCATTCGGTCTTAAATGGCTGAGACTGCTCATGGTAGAATTTTCTGCTGACTCATCGACTTCCGATTCCCGAAATCAATTCTGCTGTGGCATGCGTAGCTGCTGCAGCTGTCGGCTTGCAACATGCTGGCTCATTCTTTTTCAGTTTGAGCTCTGCTTCACCGTTCCCTGGTGTTAAAGTGACATAATCCGATGAAAGCGAGAAACATTCAAAAGCTATATATATTTGATTGTTCATATAACTTGATACTGGCGCACTTATTTTAATCAAAGTTGCTGCAAATTAACGTAAAGTAGATTGTAATGACCATTCTAATAATAGTAATACAGTATAACCCCGTTAAACCAAACTTGAAGGGATCCTAGCAATTTGTTTGGATTAACCGATCATTGGTTTAACCAAGCTTTGCCTTTGACTTTGACTTGGCTTTGGCAAAAACTTTGGTGCATTAGGAATGTAATATACAATGTATGTGAACACTATGATTATTGTTTTTTATGCATATAGTTAACCTATTAAACCAAGCTCGGTTAAATCAAACGATCAGTTAATCCTAACTTTTTTCGGCGGCCCGTCAAAATACTACCATTTATCATATAAAAAAGTCTGAGATGACCTTAAAAGCACATGAAAGTTTGGTTTAACTGTACCGGAAGTGGCCTGGGGCCGACAATTTTGTTTGGATTAACCGATACTTTGGATTAACCGACTTTGGTTTAACCAACTTTTTTTGTTGATAAATAGTAGTATTTAGCCGGGCCACCAAAAAAAGTTTGGATTAACCGATCGTTTGGTTTAACCGAGCTTGGTTTAACAGGGTTGTACTGTATACAGTAAAACCTCTCTGAATCGACCGACCATGGGACCGACTTTAAATGGTCAATTTAGTGGGGGAGGTTGTTGGGTTAGGGAGGCTTTCTTATCATTGCAATTGTATTGTATGGGCGATTGTTTGGGGCCCAAATATAGCGATCGATATAGGGGAGTGGGTGATCTGTAGAGGTGGTCAGTTAGAGAAGTTTTACTGTAGATCTCTTGAAATATTTTATGCGAAAACATTCCAAATTAACATTGACCGCATGCGGAAATAATTCTGGGCATTATATGCGTAAGCATTTACAGGTTCTATTAAAATTATTTATTATTCCTTCTGTAAAGTATTGAAGAAGTGAACACGACGAGTTCTAGTTTGCAACTGATTTTATTATTGGCATTGCGTCACCACGAACTCCGTGACGTCATAAGGATCGTACTTAACCAAGTGGCCAAGCGGTGGTCCGATTACTTCATTAGTATACATTGCACTTCTATGTCGTAATAAATGTTTAATCCATGAACCACTAAGTAGGATATGTAGGATCAAATCTAGGTAAGTGATTTGATTTAAAAAACGTAAATTTATGCTGTCATTGGATTATACTTCTTAAGTAAAGCCCAATCCTACTCCCTTCTGTGAAATTGAAGATCTGTTGATATTGGGACTATTATGACAATGGATTGTGTGCTATATACAGTATAACCCCATTAAACCAAGCTCGGTTAAACCATACGATCGGTTAATCCAAACCTTTTCGGCGGCCTGGCAAAATACTACCATTTATCATATAAAAAAGTTGGTTAAACCAAAGTCGCTTAATCCAAATTATCGGTTATCCAAACAAAATTGTCGGACCCCAGCCCACTCCGGTATGGTCAAACCAAACTTTCATGTGGTTATATGGTCATCTGAGACCCCAACCAACTTTTTTATATGATAAATGGTAGTATTTTGCTGAGCCGCCGGAAAAAGTTTGGATTAACCGATCGTTTGGTATAACTGAGCTTGGTTTAACAGGGATATACTGTATACACATAAAAACCAATAATCGAAGCATCCACATACATTGTATATTACATGTGCAATACATTCTTACTCAAAGTCAAAGTCGAAGCCAAAGCCCTGTTAAACCAATGATCGGTTAATCCAAACACATTTCTACAGTCCCTTCAAGTTTGGTTTAACGGGGTTATACTATACCGGGTGTTCTCATTGGTGATCAGATGACGGTGATCATTTCAGCTTGCAAATCACTGCGTCTTTTACATGCCACGTGACCTGGTGGCGAGTGTCACGTGGCAATCCTCATAACCACCACCACCACCACCACCAATCACCACCACCAATCACCACCACCAATCACCACCACCACCACCACCACCACCACCACCACCACCATTCACCACCACCAATCACAACCACCACCACCACCAATCATCATTGTTGTAATAACTACCCATCCATCACTACAACACCCATCCTTTCACTCAGTGGACGCCCGATTAACGTGGTCAAGGTCATAGACGCAGACAATGTCAAATGGTCCGTCTGGGTCAGTGTTTAGAGAAGTAGGTCAGCATAGAACGTGGTGATGGTCTGGGTGTTCCAGCGGTAACATTCCTAGGTACACACTAGGTACACACAGACACATATTGAATGTATGCACACGTGTGTGTGTCAAATACATGGATACAGAGTTGATTCACACCTTCAGCTCCTGGAAAATGGAGAGTGGGTCAGGGAGGTGGAGGTCACATATGTAGTTATCGGTTGGTTGTCTGGAGTTGCGGTTCAAGCTGCAGTGGCCGATGAAGACATCACATTTTCAAAACCAAAACAATTATCTAGATTTTATTATGCATATCTAACTTATGGCCGGTACACACCTACCGTTTACCATTCGCGCACTAAAACGCGCGACTCGACCCGACCCGCTTAAAACTGAAAACGGGCCGAATCGCGAATCGCAATCGTAAACGGCCGCTTTTAGCACTAAAAACTTAGTTTTATGCGCGAATCGCAATCGCTAGGTGTGAGCGGGGGGCGCACACCTAGCGATTTTTGTGTGCAAAACGGGCAGTTTTCGATCGTAAACGGGAGGTGTGCGCGCACAAACGGTAGGTGTGTACCGGCCATTAGACGCTGGTGAACTTATTAAACATTGGTCGCCACATAGAAGGGAATACTGAGGCAATTGAATAGAACCTGTTACTGCAGAAGCCTATAGTGTAGAGTTTTGGCATGCTTGCCAAAATTAATTTAGGATCGTTGCACTTCAAAGTTCTCAAAAGTTAGCCACTTACAATAACAGTTACTTCAAACTAGAGTAAGGAAGATCATAATGACCAACCTAATATATTTAACTCAGAAAATTAGGAGACGCTGAGTGTGGTTTTCGATCCCGGGGTAAAAAAGCATATATGTTTGTGTACCGCCTCCTTTCATGTAATCACCTGGAACTCCAGGTGCTCCAAATCTAGGCCACCATGACACTTCCTACCAGCTATCAGCGCACTATGTATACACACACCGTCAGGTACCAGAGCCCTGCTCAACAGGGTATGTACCGCTAACAGTTCGCTTATAATGCTAACTATGTATACACCCACCGTGAGGTACCAGCGCCCTGCTTAACAGGGTATATACCACTAACAGTTTGCTTATAATGCTAACTATGTATACACACACTGTCAGATACCAGCGCCCTGCTCAACAGGGTATGTACTGCTAACAGGTCGCTCATAATGCTAACTATGTATACACACACCTTGAGGTACCCGCGTGCCCTGCTCAACAGGGTATGTACCGCTAACAGTTTGCATTTAATGCTAACTATGTATACACACACCGTCATGTACCAGTACCCTGCTCAACAGGGCATGTACTGCTAACAGTTTGCTTATAATGCTAACTATATATATACACACACCTGACGAGCGCCCTGCTCAACAGGGTATGTAATGCTAACAGTTTGTTTATAATGCTAACTAACTATACAAATCCCGTCAGGTACCAGCATCCTGCTCAATAGGGTATGTACTTCTAACAGTTCGCTTATGGCCCTGTCACACTACGACGTAACGACGTCGACGTAGGGAGAACGTGAAGAACGTTGAACTTCTCGGCATAGTATGCAAATTTGGGCACAAGTTGAACGTGGATGCAGCGTAGTGGACGAGAGCGTAACGTCGGTAAAGCGTAGTGATACCGTCATTCAATGAGAGAGGTCAACGTAATGACGATCACGGAACGTTATGAACGTTATTCCATCGCCAGAAGAACGTTACGTGACGTTCGCTACGTCATGAGACGTTGAACGTACATTGAATGCACGTTCTCCTGACGTTCTCCTGACGTTCTCCTGACTTTCCCATCACGCCGCATGGACGTTTCCGCCGGCTTTAATGTGGGTCAACGAGTGGAACGTAGTGGAACGTAGTGAGGAACGTTTGCGTAACGTCCGTTTAACGTCATTGACGTTCGCTGAACGTGAACAGAACATACGGCGAACGTAAACCCTTACGTTCGAGCTACGTCGAAACTTTTGAACATGTCCAAAACCTCGATGTAACTCGACGTAACACGACATAATATGACGTAGATCGACGTCAGTTTAACGTCATTATGACGTCATCATAATGTAATCCAACGTACATCAACGTAATGACGAAATATCACCACGTTAGGCTCACGTTCGCTCATTACGTTGTAGTGTGACAGGGGTATTATAATGCTAACTATGCATACAGACGCAGGCACACACGCATACCGGTACCAGCTACCTTGATAACAAAGTATGGAATATTTGTCGTTTCGTGCTGTCCTGGCGCTCTGTATTGCCAGTGTCTTTGGGGTATTGCAAATAAATCGGTACATCATTCCTAGAATGTCGCATTTCTGTCATTCCGGTGCGAGTGTCCTAACCTTTAGCCTATTTGGGTCCCCGATGCTGTCACCCAACATACGCCTACCTGTCTGTGTGTGGTTCCTTGCCTGTGAGGTCACTGTATACTACTTCACTAGAATAGGGCAAGGGCTAGTTGGCTCAGTTTCGCAATAATGTGACTGAGTGGGATGTCATGATGTTGGTGGAATGGTATCATATCAGGGCAGCACTATAAAGCTGACATCAGGTTCTATTAAATTTGCTTAGTATGCCCTTAAATGCAGCAACAAACATTTAATAAGTATACCAGTATCCTAACTAAGCTGGTTATGTAGGATCAAATCTCGGTAAGCATTTTGGTTTTGAAAATTAATAATAATAATGACAATAATAAAATATTTATTTCCACATGATAACTTTCATTTTCCGACAGGACAGAACAAGCCGTAAACGCCAAACAAAGAGACCTAGAGCCTGTCCTCGAACCAGTGCAAAGGTTTACATTGTCTTGTTTCCGGAATCAATTGTTTTATTTAATTGGTGATTCCTTGTTTAGGTTGGTTGGTTGGTTGGTTGTTGGAGCAATACGTCCTGGCACCATCTAAGGTCATATCAGGACAGGTACTGACTTGTAACAGTTCACGCTCATGTCAATTTTATAGTGCTGCCCTACTGGGAAATCAGGTCGTCTGCACCATGCCTTGATATCCCACTCAGTCACATTATCCTGACACTGAGCTAACCAGTCCTTGCCCTATCCTATTAATGCTGAGCGCCAGGCTAGGAAGCGACAAGTATAAATTTTAACGTCCCTTTTCAGTATATGCTTTCATGTTCTGGGTTTGAAACTAGGTTGTCATAGAGTAGCGATCGGACACGGTGGCTGAATCGGTAAAAGCGCATGCTTCCCATGCAAAAGGTCGGGAGTTTGAATCCTATATCCTACTAAATTTATATTTGTCACTACCTAGCCTGGCACTCAACATTATTAGGATAGGGCAAGGACTGGTTGGCTCAGGATAATGTGACTGGGGAACTGGGTCATGGTGCTGGCGGCCTCATCTCCTCATGGGGCAGCACTATAAAAGTTGCATGAGTATGCACTGTTACAAGTCGGTACCATCGGACGCGGTGACCGAATCGGTAGAGCGGAGGCTTCCCATGCGGAAGGTCGGGAGTTTGTATGGTGTTGAACCTGCCTTGTGTTTGTAATGGGAGTGTAATATTTGTTGTATTTATTTTTTACTAAATGTATTTTATTCAGCGAATAATGTCTTTTGTCAGCGCCAGAGCACTGGTCTTCCGGCCGTTCATTACAATTTGTTGGTACATAAATGACAATAGCAGTTGCAATAATAACCACATGAAAAACCTGTTCGATAATAGAAGCATAATATAAATTGACTATTTGTCGTAATAGTAACTGCATGCAATTCCAGTTCAACATATGTATTATGCACTTGGTGAGCATGCATCAATAAATGTACAAGATGACTCTAGAATTGTTTTTAAACACTTCTTTCTTCCTTTGTTTTCTCTCTTTTTTTTTCAAAAAGATATAACATATCTCCAATACACATATATATATATTATATTGTAAATATGCAAATCACTGGATCCAATCACCAATACCAAATGTTGAAACCTGCCCTTTAAAAAAAAATCCCATCACAAGTGTTCCGTTCTGTGTGGCCTAATGATGGGATCGAGGTCTGAGATTGCAGTGGGGACTTACATCAGACATCAGACAGGTTTTATGTCAATTTAAAGGAAAATGTTAGGTAATAGGTTTTGAAAGAAGGTGTAGTAGGGGTGGGGTAGGGGCGGGAAGGGGATCAGTGTGCAGGGCTGTGTAGTGCATTTGATAACATTTATATATATATGTATGTACAAGGGTCAGGGCAAGGATGGCCTTTAGAATACCTATAACTGTGTCGGGGTCTGACAGGCCTGTTGTATTTTCTTAGACTTAGGTTTGGGACTTAGGATTCCAAGCAGACGAGTACATTAAGGTGCACCCTCACCCTCCAGGTGAAATGCGACATGGTGAGTTGGACCATGGCTAAGGTGATTGCACCAGGGGGCCAGGATAGCTTAACGGTTGGGACGTTCACTAAGGAAAGACAGAACTGTGGGGTTGAGTCCCACTCTAGGCATGATATTCCTGTTTGTTACAAATACAACACCTCAACGATGGCACTAATACTAATGACCTGTGCACACTAATGACCTGTTCACACTAATGACCTCCGCGCACTACTGACATGCACACACTTATGACATGTGCACACTTATGACATGTGCACACTAATGCCCTGTGCACACTAATGACCTGTGTACACTAATGACATGTGTGCACTAATGACCTGCACACACTAATGACATGTGCACACTAATCATATGTGCACACTAATCATATGTGCACACTAATGACATGTGCACACTAATGACATGTGCACACTAATGACCTGTGCACGCTAATGACCTGTGCACACTAATGACCTGTGCACACTAATGACCTGTGCACACTAATGACATGTGCACACTAATGACATGTGCACACTAATGACATGTACACACTTATGACATGTACACACGAATGACCTGCGCAAGACTACCAGTGCGCAGGTGCCTGAACTGTGCGCAGACAGTGCTTTCTAAGTTGGTAGGTTTGCTTATTTCAGCCAGTAGATCCTGACGCCTAGGTGCCCCGCCCCCCCCCCCCCCCCCCCCCCCCCAGCTGCACCCACCCCCATGACCCCAGCCCAACCTCCCACCCCTCCTGCCCTACTTAGCCTCGCCTCTCACTGGATCGTTGACGTGTCTGACGTACGACTGACTACCCATCCTCCCCCATGGAACAAGCCCCAGAGGAGGAGTGGTGTGCAGCGCCCCCTACACCGATGGCGCATTATGCCTGCGTACGTCTTGACTCTCTTCATAGGGACTCTCTTCATAGGAATACTCTTCAGCATTCAAACTCGACGTCGAGGGTGGCGTCGCGATGCCCTCCTCCTCTGCAAGGTGCAGGAGGCTGTATGAAACCCCAAGTAGGCGGGCGATCCACTTAACAAACGATCCCCTTAGTTTCCATGGCAACCAAGGCCCCTCTTTTGTAAGCAAGTGAGCGACTGATCCCGTCCAAATACACTCATCTGGTGTTTATTTGACTTGGGTAGGCCTACCTCCATTTAGGATTTTAGATGTGAATAATCTGTTTGGAACTCATTTGATCTGAATATATTTTCCATGGTTTTGATTAAACTCCCCCCCCCCCTCCTCCTCCTCCCATCCTTCATCTCCCCACATTCCCTATTTAGTATATAACGGGTATTATCGATTAGTAACAGCAGATCTGGGATATCCTAACTGCGCTGCTGTGTGGGCCAAGGGAGGATTTGTTTGTTTTTGGTTGTTGTTGTTGTACATCCTAGCAACATCTAAGGTCATATCAGGACGGGTACCGACTTGTGACAGTGTGCACTCATGGCGACTTTATAGTGCTGTCCCACTGGGAAACCAGGCCGTTGGCACCATGACCTGGTATCCCACTCAGTCACATTATCCTGACACTGAGCACACCATTGCCCTGTCCTAATAATGCCGAGCGCCTAGCTAGGAAGCGACAAGTATTCATTTTTAAGTCATTGGTTTGACTCGACCAGGGTTCAAACCCACGATCTACCAGCACGGTAGACGGACGCTCTAACTCATTCGGCCATCCCGTCTGGTGAGGCTGTTGGAGATCCAGTTTGTTCAGAATATTTATTTACTTTGCTACCTTCTAACATATCAAAATTCGCGCTCTACCTCCAGTGAAACTTATCAATTAGAGATATTATGCAACGCATTAGAAAATCCGTTAGAAAATCCATCTATTTGACATTAAAGCAAAGGTGCCAGGATAGGACAAGGAACAGTGGAATGAGGACAACCAATTGTCTGTGATTGAAATTTCCCTGCTTAATAAAACTTAATAAATAAAATATAAAATAAAAATTGAATTACTTCTGCATAAACTGATGCATAGCCATATTTCTTGAGGATTTATACTGCATATCATGGATAAGCCTGAATAGACTTGTTTTCACCATTAGACAGTTTGTCGATAGAAAGCCCGAGCCTACACTTTTACTGACCCAAGGGATTTTTAACCTCCCACACCACATAGACATGGTATGAGAGCAACCAGCCTTTGATGATGCTGTAAGTTATACACAGCGGTGGAAATTCAAATTGTCAGAGATTGGGGGATGGGGAATCGAACCACCGACCTTCAGATTAGGAGTCCGACATAGAAAAAAGTCAGGCACTCTAGCCACCCTGCCACAGAGAACACCAATTATGAAGTCTAACAAAGCAAATGCATTAGTCCGAACAGCCTGTACATTATTCCTGCACTTGATGCATATACATACATGGAATCTTAGCATTATCTATTGCGCAAACAATTGGGCAATTTCCAACTCACCATCTGCTGTCAATCAGTAACTGTTGTCTGAAATGAGCAAAATTCAGGAGACTTTATCTAAATTTATTTAAATACACTTTTAAAATACCCAACACTACCTGGAGGTCATCCGAAGTTTTCAACATTATCAAATAAACATGTTATCACAAAACATGAGCGGTTACAATTTATTAAAATTTAATTTAACCATAAACATCATGTATGATTAACCCCCCCCCCCCCCCCCTTGTCCTATGCTTTGACCGACTATGAAAACTTTGAGAAATCTAAATCCCCCCCCCCCCACACTTCCACACCCCATCCTCACCTGCCACCCCATCAACGGTGTGTTCCATATATTTTTGTGACGGTGTATTTATGCTGCCCATAACGATTAAGTCTAATGACTTATTTTTGCCGCTAGAGAATAATAGTTTCATGATTCCCCTTGTTTGTCACTTTTGGCAATTGTGTAGCATGCATTCTTTCTCTGATTGTGAGGATTTTGCTACATCCTCCTACCCCAGGTGAGCTTGTTAGTTGTGTAATTTTTTGGGGGGTAAATATGTTTATTCTGCTGAATAAGTCTTTTGTCAGTGCCGAAGCACTGGTCTTCCAGCCATTTTTCAATTCAGGGTTATTTACACAAAACAGCAAAAGGTATATAGAATAAGGTATACAATAACTGTTGAAAACACAATTTGCAGCATGTAACACAATGAAATTCTGTAACCCAAAAGTTCCATAGCAATATGGTAACAGTAGTGTCATATAACTAGATCAATATTAGTCAGATTAATGTGAGTATTTACATAGTATTTAGAATGTAAGCAGAAGTTACCTTCTGTATTCAGTTGGTAAAGTTGTAGTAAGTTTTAATCTTCAGTTGCAGTTAGGCAAGCGGTATATACATGTCAGTTTGTTAGAAATATTCTAGTGTAACTCTAGTATTGTTAGTTATGTGAGTTTATGAATTATGTTGTGGGGTGGGGTTATTATTAATACACTGGACAAGCTGTGACCAGTGAAGCAGTGGGACCAATCCCAATGCATTTAGGTCTTAAATTTTACATTTTTATTTGGACTCTCTCTGTCATTGTATATGGTTGACTGGAAATAACAGAGGAACAGTTGGTTAGTTGTTTGGTAACTATAGTTACTTCCTAATAACAGCAGCATTGTTGCTTTGACTGAGACGTGCGGCTAGTGCTCCAGTCGATCCGGGCTGTTATTTGTGCATCCCCGGATCTCCCTGTCCGTTTTGTGTATATGGTATATAAACGCGCCAGCAGGGGTCACGGGGTCAGCGTCTGGTGGCACCGGGGTCAACGGCGTTCAGACGCCTAATGCGCCATGACGTCACCTAGGGATAGGAGTGGTGCGCGCTCCCTCTACCAGGGGACGCTTCAAGGCACCTACAACAATTGGTTGGTTAGGAGTTTTATGTCCTGGCAACATCTAAGGTCATATCAGGATGGGTACTGGCTTGTGACAGTGCACACTCATGGTGACTTTATAGTGCTGCCCTGCCACTGGAAGCATGACCAGACATCCCACTCAGTCACATTATCCTGACACTGAGCTAACCAGTCCTTGCCCTATCCTCTTAATGGCGAGCGCCAGACTAGGAAGTGAGAAGTATCAATTTTATAGGTCAATGGTTTGACTCGACCGGGAACCAAACTTCTGATCTCCCACATGCGAAGCCTGCGCTCTATCGATTCAGGTCACCTACACCGAAGCCAAACTGGCATTTAAAGGTGGATAGTCTGATAGAAGCAGCAATTTGTTTTCTAAAGCTAAATGGTTATCTGGATTTTTACCTACATATCTAAGTTAGATCAGAGAGCGTGTATATAAACAGATGAGAGGGACAACTCCCATACTAGACCGTGTAACAACTGCTGACTGTGGCGCTCCAAGTGGTGGTTGTTGAACAGTATATGACACAGCTGTCAAACTCAAGGCATTGTCAATGGCCGTGAGCAATCTTCGTACAGAAAAAGTGAAATATCTCTGAAACTGGACCACCTAGAAACAAACTGATTGGAATACACATAGAAAACATGTTTACCAACAAGATTATATTAAACTGATATGGTTAGGGTTCTGGATTTCTATTAATTTGGAATAAAACTGACGTTTTTCACTACGCGTACGGCAAACTCAAGGCATTGTCAATGGCGGTGAGCAATCTTCATACAGAAAAAGTGAAATATCTCTAAAACCACATGAGATAGACACAAACCGCTTGGAACACATATAGAAAACATGTCTACCAAAAGGATTATATTAAATTGATACGGTTAGGCTTCTGCATTTCTATTAATTTTGAATAAAAACAAATGTTTTGCACTGCACGTACCATCAAACTCAAAGCTTGTTCAACACTAACCGCCAGGAACGCCACTGTAGCCTGTGTTACCGATTTTCGCGGGAGTTGTCTCTCTCATCTGTTTATATACACGCTCTCTGGTTAGATATTGCTGCACTTTTTAAGTGTTTGTTGCTACATAGAAGAGCATACTAAGTCAATTTAATAGAACATGTTACAGGTAAAATCTATGGAGTTTTGACAAGCACGCTAATATTAATTAATATTTCAAGCTTACACTTCAAATATCTTTCAAGTTATATTTTAAAATAAAGTTACTTCAATCTAAAATAAGGTAGATTGCAACAACCCCACCTCACCTTTATTGCCAAATGTAGAATTAGTGTAACATTGAAGGGTTTCGCAAACTAGTGTCAAAATTGTCTTATATATTTATTTGGCTTGAACAAAGTTTCATTGTTCTTATTATAAGTTTGATTTTTGTTTTACTTTTATTAAAACAACTCAATTCTTTCTTATTTGACTTCATAACAGGTTCTTTGTACATATTGTGAGTTTTAATAAAATAAAGTTTTTAAAACAATAAAAAGGTAGCAATCTTGTAGCTCCCCTAAGAACAATCTCCTTGGTGATTTGCCTCGCAGTGAGGAGCTAATGTTTTCAAAGTGGCCATCATCCCTTGCAAGCCCCATGTGAAGCAATATTCTGCGTGGTTGGTAAACACTGCCATTGAAATAATACTGAAATTGGCCTGTTTTGAAGACGCGAAGCATTAGCGGTAGCCTGGACGTGGCGGTTATTGCAGCTCTAACATGCAAATTTGTTTATGGCCAGAAGAATAGAGACAGGTGCGAAACCATAACTGAACAGTGAAGTAATTCAGATTCCTGCAACAGGATGGTAAATCATATTGAGCAAATCATAAGAAGGAAAGCTTGGCGCGAAAACTGGACACAAGGGAGGATCACCTCAATTGTAGGCAGGCATTTGGTGGTGCTCCGATCTGTAAATTTCCAAACCCGGGGGTTTTGCGTCCTAGAAATATCAGAGGTTATATCAGAACTGTCACCGAATTTGGAAATTACATGTTCATGATGGCTTTATAGTGCTGCCCTGCATGACTCTCGCACCATGACTGAATATCCCACTCAGAACAATCGACTATGCAACTTTAATGTTTATCCCAGATAGTGCAGAGCTACGGTGGGTTTTGCTACAATTACATTGCACGCATCCACACTCATCACCAAGGTCAATGTTACCAGGTGATCTTGTACCTCACAAGCCTCTATGGTAGGTAGCCTCTATTGTAGGTAGCCTCTATTGTAGGTAGCCTCTATTGTAGGTAGCCTCTATTGTAGGTAGCCTCTATTGTAGGTAGCCTCTATTGTAGGTAGCCTCTATTGTAGGTAGCCTCTATTGTAGGTAGCCTCTATTGTAGGTAGCCTCTATGGTAGGTAGCCTCTATGGTAGGTAGCCTCTATGGTAGGTAGCCTCTATTGTAGGTACCCTCTATTGTAGGTAGCCTCTATTGTAGGTAGCCTATATTGTAGGTAGCCTCTATTGTAGGTAGCCTCTATTGTAGGTAGCCTCTATGGTAGGTAGCCGCTATGGTAGGTAGCCGCTATGGTAGGTAGCCTCTATGGTAGGTAGCCGCTATGGTAGGTAGCCTCTATGGTAGGTAGCCTCTATGGTAGGTAGCCTCCATGGTAGGTAGCCTCCATGGTAGGTAGCCTCTGTGGTAGGTAGCCTCCATGGTAGGAAGCCTCTATGGTAGGTATCCTCTATGGTAGGTAGCATCTATGGTAGCCTTTACGGTAGATCTGCGCCAAATTCAGTCTCAATCTCATCCAAAGATGCTATGATATAAGCAACACATATTTGGTTCTAACAATATTTATGGACATGTTCCGAGGTTATTGTTTTTTTTACATCAAGAAAAACTTGGACCAGAAACCACCTGTGTCATCCTCCCTCAGATGTGAGCCAGACAAGGACTGTGGTCACCAAGGGTCACCCGGAGGTCACATGGGTCAAATGATTGGCCGAATTCCTGACGGGTGGTGGTGGTGGTGATGCAGAGCCAAAGAGTTGCCAGAACCGTGGAGCCAGCAAAATAACGGTGCTGGGCTGCTCTAAAATTGACGGCGACGGCGACTTATAAAATGGAAACAGGCCAATTAATTTTGGCATGCATGTCGAAATGCTGGACACCATAGACTTCGACAATAATAGGTTCTATTTAATTGACTTAGCATACACTTCTATGTAGTAACACCTGGTTAATAATTGCACCATTATCTAAGTTGGATATATAAGATCAAATCTAGATGACTGTTTTGGTTTTTTAAATGTGATGCGTTTATTGGACTATGCGGCTTTAACTCAATATTTCATGGGACTATCCAAAATAAAGTAATGTAGATTATAGCGATCAACCTAATATATTTAAATGTGGCAGAAATTAAAAACGATCGGATTATGTAATGCTCGGCGCATGATTTAATAGGTTACATTAATGGGGGAGGCTTGTAGATTGCCGTGGTAAAAGTGAAATAAGAAGGTTAAAGCTGCATAGTCCGATGAAGTTTCAAATTTTCAAAATCAAAACATGTATCGCCACACCGAAGGGAATACTGAGGCACATCGAAGGGAATACTGAGGCAATTTAATAGAACCTGTTACTGCACAAGTCTATGGTGACAGAGTTTTGACGTGCTTGCCAAAATTAATTTAGCAGGTTTGCACTTCAAATATCTCAAAAGTTATCCATTTAAAATAGAAGCTACTTCACACTCAAACAAGGTACATTATAACGATCAATCTAATATATTTATCTCAGAAACTCAAAACCATCGGACTATGCAACTTTAACCACAGCACAGACCGCCTGTGTTACTGTAGCATCAGTTCTACTGTCAACTCAAAACACTTGAATAAAACCCGGTGTTAAAAAGCGGAATGAACCGACTGTGTGTGTGTACCTATTTATTAGCCCAGCATATGTTGCGGCACAGATATAGTTTCATTATGGTAACATATACACACAATATACACACAATATACACACAATATACCGGGCGCAGTGGCCAAATCAGCAGAGTGCGGGCCTCGCGCTGCAGAATGTCAGGAGTTCGTCAAACCAATGACTTATAAAATTGATACTTGTCGCTTCCTGGCTTGGCGCTCGGTATTAATGGGATAGGGTAAGGACTGGTTAGCTTAGTGTCAGGATAATGTGACTGAGTGGGATATCAGGTCATGGTGCTGGTGGGCTGATTTCCCAGTGGGACAGCACTATAAAGTCACCATGAGCGCGCACTGTCGCAAGTTGATACCCGTCCTGATATGACCTTAGATGTTGCTAGGATGTAAAAGAACAACAAGCAAACAAACTATGCACACAATAAGGGGCCGTCCAAAGTTTTCAACATTTGCACAGTCGAAGAAAGCGTATGACGAGGGTGGGGGGGGGGGGGGAGGAGTCAAGTCAAGTACGACTTTTATCATTTAATATCAAATGTTGATATTCAAAATGTTGTATATTAACAAAGTAGTTAAATGTTGATTTGTACTACCTTGGTGTGGGGGTGTGTGTGAAAAAATATGCTTTGTATGGCATGAAAATGCTGGAATATTTTTGGATGGCCCCTAAGATGGCTGCACTTGTGGGAGCCTGTGAAATTAAAGATGCATAGTCCGATGGTTTTGAGGTTCTAACTTCTTTTTTTTTTAGATAAAGATATTAGGTGGATCATTATGATGTACCTGACTTTTTAGTTTTAAATACAGCTAAATTGTAAACGTATCAAACTGGGGATATTCAATTAGTTTCCCCCCCCCACTTTTTTTCGTTCCTCACCCCCCCTCCCCTTTTTGAGGGATTACATTTGATTGGCTGGCTTTCCCTCGCGGCAACCACTCTTGTACATCACCTCACTTAGTTTCTTTGTGCGGCTCCATACATATACAGCTGGTCTAAGTCACCTACACATGCCTTGAGGCTGAGAGACCAGTTCCTTGGCACAGAAAATGGGATTTCATTCCCGAGAATAAACTATTTATAAATCAAAAATGCTGTCCTTGCATGTGTATAATTAGCTACAGGTTGCGATTGCGTGTTCCTCTTTTACTTGTTAAGGATTGTTTGTGTGTTGTTGTTTTACGTCCTAGCAACATCTAAGGTCATATCAGGACGGGTACCGACTTGTGACAGTGTGCACCCGTGGCGACTTTATAGTGCTGCCCCACTGGGAAACCAGGCTACCACCACCTTGACCTGATATCCCACCCAGTCACATTATCAATTTTTAAGTCATTGGTTTGACTCGACCAGGATTCGAACCCACGGACACATGGGTTCGGATCTCCCGATCTCCCAAAGAAGGAGACGGACGCTCTACTCATTCGGCCACCCCGTCTGGTAATTGTTAAGGATGTACTCATGGGAGGGAGCTCCCTTTTTCGAAGATGGACTACGTGTGCGAATTGGTAGAGCGCAAAAATCGCAGCCGAGTCAAACCAATGACTTAAAAAATGTATACTTGTCGCAACCTAGCCTGACATTCGACACTACCATTATAGGTCAAGGACTGGTTAGCTCAGTATCAGGATAATGTGAAATCGGTTCTTGGTGCCAGTGCCCTGGTCTCCCAGTGTGGCAGCACTATAAAGTTGTCATGAGTGCGCACTGTCACAAGTCAGTACCCACCCTAATATGACCTTGGGTGTTATCAGGACGTAACACCACAACAAACCAACTTGGGGAAGCCAAGGGGTCATGGTCTGGGGCGTTTATATATATATATATCGGTCCAACATATTGTCTGTGTTCCACGGGTGAGAGAAGCGCCATGTGAATGTAGAGTATAGACCCTATCGTTGGAAAATATCCAAAACAAAATTGAATATAAGTACAAAAGAATACTCCGACCTAAATACCAAAAAAATCAATAAAGTATAGAAGTACACACTGGAGCATACTCATAGCACTCACTCACCTACTCACTCACACCACTCACTTACTCACATCACTCACTAACTCACATCACTCATCTCACTTATATTGACTCACATCACTTATGATTCACATCACTCACTGACTCACATCACCCACTGACTCATATCACCCACTAACTCATCTACCCACATCACTCACTAACTAACATCACTCATGTCACTCAATGACTCCCATCACTTATGACTCACATCATTCACTAACTTACATCACTCACTGACTCACATCACCCACTAACTCACATCACTCAATGACTCACATCAATTATGACTCACATCACTCACTAACTTACGTCACTCACTAACTTACATCACTCACTGACTCATATCACCCACTAACTCACATCACTCAATGACTCACACCACGTATGACTCACATCACTCACTAACTTACATGACTTATGACTCACATCACTCACTAACTGACATCACTCACTGACTCACACGACCCACTAACTCATGTCACTCAACGACTCACCTCACTTATAATGACCCACATCACTCACTAACTCACATCACTCACTGACTCACATCACCCCCTAACTCACATCACTCAACGACTCACATCACTCACTGACTCCCACTACTCACATCACTGACACCACTGAGATCACTCACCTCACTTATACCGACTCACTTCACTCGCTAACTCACATCTCTTACTGACTCACCTCACTTATACCGACTTACATCACTCACTAACTCACATCACTCACTGACTCACCTCACTTATACTGACTCACATCACTCACTGACTCACATCACTGACTGGCTCCCACCATTCACTAACTCACATCACTGACATCACTCACCTTACTTATACTGCCTCACCTTACATACTCATGCAACTCACTGACTCACACCACTCACTGGCTCACATCACTCACATCACTCACTGACTCACATCACTCACTCGCTGAATCACCTCACCTACTCACTCACTGACTCACATCACTCACTCACATCACTCACTCACCTACTCACTCACACCCCTCACTCACTCACATCACTCATACTGTCTCACGTCACTCACTAACCAGGACTGAGTGAGGCTTGCCGGCTGTCCGCTGTAGCACACAGGGTCCGGTGTGGCGGGACGTTTGTTGGTTGGCTTCTTTCTGCCTCATCTGTATTCAGGTGCCACTTGTTGATTGACCCCCCCCCCCCCCCTCTCCTTCACCTCCTCCCCCACACACAGGGCTCTGCAGGCTTATACTTACATAAAGGAACGGTTATTCCAGGGTCCATTAGGGCACGACATAAACTGAAACCGCTGCATTCTGATAGAAAAAATTATAAACAAATAAAAAAATACCAAATTGAATGATGTTGTTTGTTTTGTTTTTTAAGTAATGGTAACTTTTTTCTGTGTTTGTTGTAAACACACTCAATATTCAGTCGCACATGCTAACCCACCCTCACACCAAATTTGCAAACGATCCTATATATATAGTATACACACTCACGACATATGTACTCAAGCACCTGTATATATATGAACAAATATACACACACAAATACATACGATAAGATTCACCAACACTTACATGTACGCATATAAATACTTACAACGCACATGCAAGTACGCAAGTTGAATATACATCAAATCTAAGTAGGTGTTTTTGTTTAGAAAAGATGATGCTTTCGCAGCTTTAAGAAGTTAAGTCCTCAATGAAATACTCGAAATATATGTTTATTACGTCCGTTGTCGGCAAACACTTTGACAGTTGTCGGTAAACACTTTGATAGTTGTATTCCTGTCTGTTGTGGGTTTTCTTTGGGTTGTGTAGTGTTTCCTTTTTGTGTGGTTTTCTTTAATTCAGCAAGCCTTGACATGAATGTGAATGGTGCTTTAAGCAGGGCAGGTGCCAGGCTTGTCTGCGCAGGGAACCCATTTCTCAGCGAAATCGGCGATTTCAGCGAAAATTGAGTTTCCAAATCAGCATGGGTGAAAATCCTGTCAACGAAAACAACTTTTACTGTTAATAATTTTGTAGTCTTGAGTTGAAGTTGCCAAATTATGGTGCCAGATTGCACCCTTTTAATGGTAGGTTATAGAAAATTGACGGACTCTCCTAGTTTTTTCGGGGATTTTCTTTTTTTTAAAGTCACTGCGCGACGCCTGTCTGATGTGCACATCATCAAGTACGCCTCCCATCTCCACACTCTATTCACTCGAAACCCGGCCGGGTAAAACCAAAGATTGACTAAATTGATACTTGTCGCTACCTAACCTGGTGCTCGGCACTACTAGGATAAAACAAAGGCTTTTAGGGAATCGGGTCATGGTGCTGGCAGCCTGGTCTCCCAGTGGGGCAGCGATATAAAGTCGCCATTTGTGCGCACTGTCACAAGTCGGTACCCGTCCCAATATGACCTTAGATGTTGCCAGGACATAAAACCCCAATAAACCAACAAAAGGTCATACCATACTCCGTTTACATCACAACACACTCACACATCTCCATTTATAAGTATAGTATTTATACTATGCCGGATTTAGGCCCCTATTTCACTTGTGAGTCCCCTCCCAAAGGTCTATGACCGTCAACAATATTATACACAGGCTATTTCACTTGTGAGTCCCCTCCCAAAGGTCTATGACCGTCAACAATATTATACACAGGCTATTTCACTTGTGAGTCCCCTCCCAAAGGTCTATGACCGTCAACAATATTATACACAGGCTATTTCACTTGTGAGTCCCCTCCCAAAGGTCTATGACCGTCAACAATATTATACACAGGCTATGTCACTTGTGAGTCCCCTCCCAAAGGTCTATGACCATCAACAATATTATACACAGGCTATTTCACTTGTGAGTCCCCTCCCAAAGGTCTATGACCGTCAACAATATTATACACTTTTTTTGTTCTTTTCTTTTTGTGATGGGTGTATTTATGCTGCCCTTAACGGTTAAATCTAATGACTTGTTTTTGCCTCTAGACAGTAATAGTATTGTGACGCCCCTTCTTTTTATCACCTTCAGTTGTTGTGTAGCTCACCATTGCATGCATTTTTTCTCTGTTTGTAAGCATTCTCCCACATCCCCCCCAAACCTCTCTGAGTTTGTTCGTTCTACAATTGGATAATTGTTTGGTTACCAATAGTTAATTTTCACCTTGCTGTGTTAGTGGTCATTAGGTTTTGATTTTAAGTTTAAAGTTGACCTTTTGTATGTATCATACCTAGCTAAAACTTTGCTTGAATGATCAGTGTATTTTCTATTTATTTATTTATCTATCTTTCTTTTTCTTTTTTAATTCATTTGATTTGTTGTTGTCATTAGTCTAGCAGTGCATTCAGCTCTCTTTTGATTACTGTTTTATATGTTTCTATTGTCCCTGTACTTCTTTCTTCTACTCCCAGTGTATTCCATTCCCTTGCCTTCATGTACTCGGTACTCCTCTCATATGATCTGTTTTTGGTTCTGTTTCTTATCAGCCTGGGGGCCATCACTACCTCTTGTTGCCTTTTTTGTTACCTGCACCCTCCCAGGCTTCCTTGTCTCCCTGAATGCTGCTATTTTGATAGGTTCTTTTCTCCTGTCATTTAGTGTGTTGACTCTTGCTTTCCTATGGAGATCATCAGTTGGGTGTCTATGTTCCACCTTCAGACATATCTTAAGTGCTCTATTTTGTAGTCTTTGTAGTTTATCCAACATATTTTTGTTACCCCCCATATATATTACATCACCATAGTCGAAGTATGGTAGTATCATACCTTTATAGATTTTAATAGCCATATTTGTAGTTAGGTATTTTCCGGATTTTGTGGTTTGCCTTCTTGATAACTTCTTTTATGTTATCATTGTAGTTTAGTTTCCTATCAAGATTCATCCCTAGATATCTGTAGTTGGTCTGATAATCAAGAACTTTTCCTCCCAAAATTATTGGCTCCTCATTGCCATAGTTGGAGAAGATCCACGTTATCGTGAAAATTTGCTGTCGGTGTAATAATCTCCGCTTGATTGTCAGGATAATGTGACTGAGTGGAATATCAGGTCATGGTGCTGGCGGCCTAGTCTCCCAGTGGGGCAGCACTATAAAGTCGCCATGAGTGCACACTGTCACAAGTCAGTACCCATCTTGATATGACCTTAGATGTTGCTAGGACGTAAAACAACAACAAACAAACAAACTTGATGTTGAGGCCCTAAAGGGGCTGTCACATTACGGCGTATGGCGGGAGCGTATTGAAAACCTACGTACGCCATCGGGTGCCACTTTCGGGTGTGTTTGAGCGTATGTGTAGCGTATGCATAGCGTATGCGTAGCGTATGGGAGCGTATGGGAGCGTGCCAGGACATTTTTTGACATTTTGGGCCATACGCCCACATAGGTCGTGTTTTTTTGAGTATGCACAAAAAAAAAAGGACGGACGAATTTATGAAAGCGTATGGCGGCGTATGCATCATAAGCTTCACATACGCCGGCGTGTTGCGGCACTGGCGGCGTATGCGTAGCGTATGCGTAGCGTATGAGTAGCGTATGCGTAGCGTATGCGGCGTATGGCGACGTATATGACGTAAGCCGCTACGCCGCCATACGCTTCCGCCATACGCCGTAATGTGACAGCCCCTTAAAGCTTCAGCCTGCAAAGCCTATAGGTAACTCCGGCAGTGTTTCTCATCCATCCTTCGCCTATCCATCCATTCAACCATTCATTCACCCGTCCATCTATTCATCTGTGCATTCAACCATCCATTCAACCACCCATTCAACCATTCATTCACCCTTCCATCCCATTCACCCACCCATTCATCTATCCATTCATCCATCCCTTCACTGCATCCACCCATTCACATCCCGCACCCATTCATACACAGCCGTTCAAACTCCACATTCCTCACACACACACACACGCACACACATGCATACACACACGCACATACACGCACACACACGCACGCACACACACACGCACACATGCACACACATGCATGCACACACACGCTCACACGCATGCGCACACACACTCACACTCGCTCGCATGCACACACACACGCACGCACACACTCACTCACTCACACACACTCACACACTCAGACACACGCACACACACGCACGCTAACACCCACACACTCACACACACACACGCACGCTAACACCCACACACTCACACACACACACTCACACACACGCATGCACACACGATCATACGCACGCACACACACACTAACTCACACGCACACACACACCTCACTCCTATTTCCATCCGACGTAGTGGTGTTGTCACGTAAACAAGTATACATTTAGCAAGCATCCTGTCTGTAGCTGTCATAGCTGATAACCGCAGCATACCAGCCCTGATATGACCTTAGATTTTGCCAGGACGTAAAACCTCAAGCAGCATACCTGCAACATAAGGAGCTTCCGGAACACATGTATTTATCAAATATTCAACGGGGTCTCAACTATTGTCTAAGTTAATGTGAAGCATCGGGAAAAATTGTACAAAACTAATAATACACGGATGAAAGATCTCCGCGATTCCCAGGATTTCCGGTATTTTTCCATCCCGCAGCACCAGCAGCGTATACTAATTTGTGGTGCAGACTCCACAGCACTATCAACGTATACTACTAATAAATGCTCCATGTGCCGCAGCATTATCAGCTTACACTACTAATACATGCTTCAAACAGCGCAGCACTATCAGCGTATACCAATATATATGAAACCCGACTTCCGGGAATTTTCCGCGATTCCCTGACAATGCGGGAGAATATCAGCATTTCCGCTTTTTTTCCCAGAACCCACTTTCAAAAATTGGATAAAATAAGCGGTTTTCTGGTAGATGTTGAGAGGTTATCAATAGTAAATTCCTACTCGCTCTCAGGTGAACGACTGTGGCCAGCACCCGCAGAACACGTGGTGCTCACTGCCCACGTGGTGCAATCAATTACTGTTTCAGATTTTTTGTTTAAAGTGCTATTTTTTAATGGCCGCCTCATAAATAAAAATAGTTTTCTATTTATTACTTGCAAAAATGTTACACTCAGATGACACACCTCAGTTAATTCTCCTTTCACACATGCGCGCGCGCACGAACGAACGAATGAACGAACGAACGAACGAACGCACGCACGCACGCACGCACACACGCGCACACACACACACACACACACGATATGAAAATGTAGGAAGTACTCAAACCACACCTAACCTAACTCTTCAGTTCTTAGACTTCAAATAGATCACCCAATAAAAACAGGTCAACAATGTTGTAGTAAATGAAGTGGTAAACATGTTGGTTTACTTCCGCCGCCTGTGGTTGCATCCTTTAGGATGACCCATTCAAAGTAAAGTCTGTAGGCTTATAGGAATTGACACTCCCCGTGTATATATTGGATCCCATTCATCACTCACGAACCAAAGTAAACTCCATAGGCTTATAAGAAGTGACATTCGTATAGACTTCCGATGTATATTGAATCTGGTGCCTCTCACTAGCACACACCGCCACGCACACTCCCCGACACATACCCACACTTCGCCTACACACCCCTACACATGCCCACACTTCCCCTACACACACCCCTACACATACCTACACACCCCTACACATACCCACACTTCCCCATCACACACCCCTACACATACCCACACTTCCCGCTACACACCCCTACACATACCCACACTTCCGCTACACACCCCTACACATACCCACACTTCCCCTACACACACCCCTACACATACCCACACTTCCCCTACACCATCTCCATCACAATACATTAACACACTACTTCCCCTACACACAAAGTCCCGCTACACACACACCCTCCCCATACACTACACAACCCACACTTCCCTACACACACCCCTCCACACCCTACAAGAACATACTTCCCCACACACCTACACAACACACTTCCCCTACCAACACACCCCTACATACCTTACACCACACTTCCCCTACAACCCCTACACATACCTCACACTTCCGCATACACTACACCATCTACACATGGGCCCACACTTCCCTACCACACCCCTCCTACCACCATCCCACACTTCCCCTACACACCCCTACATACCCACACTCCGCTACACACACCCTACCAACACCCACACTACAACAATCCCCTACACATATCCCACACTTTCTTCTCTACACACACCCCTACATATACCCACACAACCCCCTACACACCCCTACACATACCCTACACGATCCCCTACACACCCCTAGCACATACCCACACTTCCCCTACTCACACCCCTACCACAAACCCACACTTCCCCTACACACCCCCCTACACATACCCACACAAACGCTACACACCCCAAAAAATTTTTTTACAAATACCCCCACACTTCCCCTACACATACACACACTTCCCCTATACACACCCCTAACACCACCCGACATATACCCACACTTCACACCCCTACACACCCCCCTACACATACCACACTTCCGCTACACACTTCCCCCTACACATACCCACACTTCCCCTACACCCTGGACATCACTTCCCCACACACACACACTTCCCTACACACCCCGACACACACTTCCCCCACACTTCCCCTACACACTCCTACACAACCCACTACCCACACTTCCCCCATCACACACCCTACACATACCCACAACTTCCCCATCACACACCCCTACACACTTACCACACACATCACACCCCTACAGATACCACACTCTGCTTCCCCACACACCCCTACACATACCCACACACCTCCCCTTCCACATACCACACTATAACCCGACACACTCCTACACATACCCACACACCCCTAACATACCCAGATCACACATACCAACATCCCAACACTTCCCCTAACACACCCACAACATACCCACACTTCCCTACATCACACCCCCAGAGATACCCACACTTCCCCTTACACACACCCCTTACACAAACCCATCACTTTCCTTCCCCTACACATACCCCTACACATACCCACACTTCCCATCACACACCCACACTTCCCAATCACCCACCCCTACGTATACCACACACTCACCTAAACACACCCCTAAACACACCCACACTCACCCTACCCCAGATCCCCCACACTCCCCTCACAGACCCCTAACACAAACCCAATACACCACTACACATACCACTCTTCCCACACACACCCCTACACATACCCACCACATTTATTTTATCCCCATCCACCCACTAACACAAACCCACACTTCCCCTACACACTGCCTACACATACCGCCCACAACCCACACTTCCCCACACACCCACACATACCCACACTCCCCACACACACCCCACGATACCCACACTTCCCTACACACTACCCCTACTCACAAACCCACACCTCCCACACTGAAACCCACACTTCCCCTACACACACCCCTACACAAACCCACACTTCCCCTACACATACCCACACTTCCCCTACACACACCCCTACACATACCCACACTTCCCCTACACACAACCCTACACATACCCACACTTCCCCTACACACACACATACCCACACTTTCCCTACACACACCCACACTTCCCCTACACACTCCCCTCCCCCAACCTCACACACCCCTACACCAACCCACATGCTCCTACATCCTGCACGTGACCTCTGGTTGAATCTTGATGCAGGCGACAGCAACAAATGTTTGGCTGTGTGTGTACTAGAATTTGATATAAATAACTATCGTGCGGGGACACCCAAATGTATGTTTAATGTTTTAGCTGTAGGATTACGGCGTTAAAAAAAGATTTTAAAAAGGTAAGGAGCACATATATCCCGCAGACGTAGCTATGATGAGTGATATCTACGCATTCCAATGTTAGCTTTACTAATGATTTGCTGAGCTATTTCTCCACGGTATCGTAATGTGGGTAACAGGGATACCATTTCTCAGCGAAATCGTTGATTTCAGCAAAAAAGACTGAGTTTCTAAATCAGCACCAAAAAAATTCCTGTCGGTGAAAAAACCCCACTTAATTATTTGTTAGTCTTGAAGTCTTAAAAGAGTTTGAATTTCAAGGCCAGAATATGTCCAAGTAGGTGGCAGATTGCACCATTTTAATCATAGGTTTTAAAATATTTCTTGTGGGGGGGGGGGGCGCTGATCAGAGGTTTTGAAAGAGGTTTTTTCAAAGATTTTTGATTGTTGTCACTAGGATCCCCCGGGTAACAAAAACTGGCTATATTTTGTTTGCAATTTCTATTTACACTTTAATCCAAACATGTCATTTTAAGTGGTTAAAAATGAAGTGCCACAGTCGGTACCCGACCTGATATGACCTTAGGTGTTGCTAGGATGTAAAACAACAACAAACAAACCATATTGTGTGGGAACAAAATTTAAATACCTAGAATTATACATGGCTGAAAGACCAGTGCCTTTGGCTCTGACAATGATTTGATTCAGAGGAATAAAATATTCAGAATAAATGATTCACAAGAAGAAAATATTCATAACCACTAAAAATGCGATGTAATTACTGAGTACTTCGGAGCTCAGGTACCACTCATGGTTGGGTCATGCCACCTGCTTGTTCACCTACCAGACTAGATAAAAGATTCACCCCTACCCACAGTAGGGGGCAATGACAACTATGTCTAAATGTGAGAAAAATTGTTTCAAATAGGAATTAACAGTGGATATAGTGGTCCCAATGATCTGTGTCGGAGTAGAGCTGGTCAAATGACAGAGGCAGCAAACATAGAAGATGGCAGCCCCGGAATGTTCTCAATTCGAGTTTTAAAGTCTATTAACCTACAGTATCAATTCTTTATTCAAAAGTAGCGGGTAATATAAATATGTATGTGAAGAAGATACATTTTGATTCCTAGATTAAGAATTTATCTGGTCATTTCCTTTACCCAGCTTCCTGACACTTTTTCTAATGGGTTGTTCAGCAGTTCTGTCTCAGGAACAGAGCTGCGGTAGTAACTACTACCAGACTTAACCGACCATGCCCCACCGCAGCCATCAATACCACCCTCCCACACACTGCCCCCAACCAGCTCACCACTGACTCACACCTGCTCGCCATGGTTACTCCCAGGGTGGCCAACCCTTATGGTGGACCAGACGGGGTGGCCGAATGAGTTAGAGCGTCCGTCTCCCATGCTGGTAGATCGTGGAGTGATGGGTTCGAGCCCTGGTCGAGTCAAACCAATGACTTAAAAATTTATACTTGTGACTTCCTAGCCAGGCGCTCGGCATTATTAGGACAGGGCAAGGACTGGTGTGCTCAGTGTCAGGATAATGTGACTGAGTGGGATACCAGGTCATGGTGCCAGCAGCCTGGTTTCCCAGTGGGACAACACTATAAATTTGCCATGACTGCGCCCTGTCACAAGTCGGTACCCGTCCTGATATGACCTCAGATGTTGCTAGGATGTAATACAACAACAAACAAACAAAAACAAACCCTTACGGTTTTGCCGTAAGGTGTACAATATTTTATGTCCCCATCATAACCTTACACCAATCTTCAGGTTTTTCATTTTCCAAAATTATATCAATCTTACGGATAATTGTGTCCAAAATGCACCACAGAGCATCTAGGGATTTTAACATTTTTTGGGGGGAATACCCCTAGACACCCCCCCCCCCACCCCCACCCCCAATATAACCTACCTTAAGATCTTCCGGTTTTTCATTTTCCAGTGTTGGCAACCCTGGACTGCAATTCCTCATGCACTGATCCCCCATAGTGACCCCGTGTCTCTGTGGTAACCACTTCTAAAACCACAAGTGACTCACTCACCCCACCCCCCCTCACCCCCACCCGCACCCCCACCAATGCTGCTCAGTGTCTGGAGGAAAGAGAGGATAGGGTAGGTGTGGGAGACTGTGCCAGGGTTGCCAACCCTTACGGTTTCGCTATAAGGTGCCCAACATTTTATGTCCCCATCATCACCTTACGCCGATCTTCCAGGTTTTCATTGTGGATTATTGTGTCTAAAATGCACCACAGACCATCTTACGATTTTAACATTTTTTCTACGAAATTACCCCCAGACCCCCAAATATAACATCCCTCAAGATCTTCCGGGTTTTTCATTTTCCAATGTTGGCAACCCTGCTGTGCACGAGCTGTGGTCAAATAGAAATACCAGCCCCTGGTCTCTTTCTTCCGCCGTGTGGAATGTAAACAATGGAACTGGCTGTGTACTGTCCAAGCGCCTCAGCGTGTCATTGGAGGCAGTCGTGAAATTCCAAGCAGGGCCCTGGGAGTATTGCTCTCAGGATGTGTACGTATATATATACAGTACAACCCCGTTAAACCAAGCTCTGTTAAACCAAATGATCGGTTAATCCAAACTTTTTTTCAGCGGCACGGCAAAATACCACAATTTATCATATAAAAAAGTTGGTTAAACCAAAGTATCGGTTAATCCAAACAAAATTGTCGGCCCCAGGCCACTTCCGGTATAGTTAAGCCAAACTTTCATGTGGTTTAAAGGTCATCGGAGACTTTTTTATATGATAAATGGTAGTATTTTGCCGGGTCGCCAAAAAAAGTTTGGATTAACCGATTGTTTGATTTAACCGAGGTTGGTTTAATGGGGTTAAACTGTATATACATTAAAGACAATAATCATAGTGTCCACATACATTGTATATTACATTCATAATGCACCCACATTTTTGCCAAAGCAAAGTCTAAGTCAAAGTCAAAGCTCGGTTAAACCAATGATCGGTTAATACAAACAGATTCCTAGGGTCCCTTCAAGTTTGGTTTAACGGGGTTATACTGTACAACACCCCTCCCTCCCCAACCCCCCAACTCCCCACCTGCTCCTTACGCCTGTTCGGTATTGAATAGATAAAATATTCACTCCAGACACGTATTAGGGGTGAATAAAGACCATGTCTAAATCTGAGCAAAAACTGCTCTGGTATGAATCAACTATAATTAGGCTATGGAGGTCCGTGTTCCAGGAGGTATATAATCATATATATATATATTTAATCGACACATACCTTTTTTTATATTTACCTGAAACTTTTGAATTGATTAATAGATTAAATCCTGAAGAAAAATTAACTTTAAAAGTATAATCTATAGAACCCACATACTACATTTCGGCTATGTTTTACATAACCTTATAGGGTTGTCATTCAACTATGAATCTAGCTCATCATAACCTGTCCATTTATTGGTCAGTTGATACAAAAGGTTCCGACGGCCAGGTACACGTTCAGGGTGCGCCTCGAGAAATTCCTGACGTCACGCTAGTCTAAGCGACTTAGCTGTTCGTCGCCTCGAAAATGGCTGCCTCCATAGTGGGCAACCATTTGCAATGGAAAAGAAGAGCTCTGATTGGCTGAAACCCCTGAATATGGCAGCCATTTTCGAGGCACTTTTTGTCTCTACTCTGAAATGTGAGACGTGTCCGAGACGACTTGGAGGCGTACCCTGAACAGAAATAATCCAAAAGGTGTCTCTGAGATGTCTTGGAAGTGTACCCTAAACGCGGCTCAGGTGAGAGCTGCTAGTGACAGTGACAGTGACAGTGACAGTGACAGTGACAGTGACAGTGACTGTGAGCGGAGACTGGTTGGACAACGTGCCTGACAGTGATGAATCACTGGTTATTTGGTTGTTGTTTCGTGTGCGGGTAGGTTTTTGGGGTTTTTTTTCGGGGGTAGGGGGTGTCCTTTGTTTTTTAAAAGCCTGACGAGATTACATGCTAATGCAATTACTGAAATACGCGAGGTATGCCCGCTGGTATTTGGCCGGAGGTGTTCGTGTGGGTTGTGCATGGTTGACAGTTGGTGGTGGTGAAGGTGAGGGGGTGGGGGGGGGGGTGAGTCACGTGTGTAGTAGCCCCGCCCACTCATGCCGCAATCACTTCTCGATCCTGGCCCCGCCCGCCCACCCACCCACCCACCACTTCCACACAGTGTGTCACCAACTGATTCCTCATCAGATACAGCTCCCAACACCCACCCACCCCCACCACACACACACATATTCCCCCCCCCCACACACACACACCACTCCCTCTCTCTCATCCACCCTTTCTCTCATACACCCACACCACTCACCGGACACTTTGGCCGAATCGGAAGACTGCAGGCTTCCCGTACAGGAGGTCGGGAGTTCGAAACCCAGTCGAGTCAAACCAATGACTTACAAAATTGTTACTTGTCGATGCCTAGCCTGGCGCTCTGCAATAGGGCAAGGACTGGTTATCGCAATATCAGGATGACGTGACTGAGTGGGAAATCAGGTCATGGTGCCAGCGACCTCATCTCCTAGTAGGGCAGCACTATAACGTTGCCATGAGTGCCAGGATGTAAAACCCCAACAAACAACAACAGCCACGCACCGACACCCACGACTTCACGGTACTTGATCTCAAAGGTTCAGACCTACTGGCGAGATATTTATACATCTAAATACCCTGCCACTGCCTTATGTCCACACAGAAATGATGTTGTTTGTTGTTGTTTTACGTCCTAGCAACAGCTAAGGTCATATCAGGACGGGTACCGACTTGTGACAGTGCACACTCATGGCAACTTTATAGTGCTGTCCCACTGGGAAACCAGGCTGCCGGCACCATGACCTGGTATCCCACTCAGTCACATTATCCTGACACTGAGCACACCAGTCCTTGCCCTATCCTAATAATGCCGAGCGCCTGGCTAGGAAGCGACAAGTATCAATTTTAAAGTCATTGGTTTGACTCGACCGGGACTCGAACCCACGACCCCACGATCTACCAGCACGGGAGACGGACGCTCTAACTCATTCGGCCATCCCGTCTGCCAGAAATGAAACCTGTGAGGGGTGGGTGGGTGGGGGGGGGGGATTGAATAGTTTGCTACTTTGTACCCACGTCCACAGCCACCGTGCACTGACGAAAGCCGACCCTAATAGTTGCAAAGCAAATCTCAACACCTCGAGGTATGTGTCAGTGTGAATGTGTGTGTCTGTGTGTGTCAGAGTGTGTGTATGTGTCAGTGTGTCGGTATGGGTATGTGTGAGCGTGAGTGTGTGTCTGTGTGTGTGTATGTGTCAGTGTGTGTATCTGTGTGTGTCAGTGTGTGTATGTATGAGTGTGTGAATGTGTGTATATGTGTCTGTGTGTATATGTGTGTGTGTCGGTATGAGTGCGTGTGTGTCTGTGTGTGTGTGTATGTGTGAGTGTGTATCTGTGTGTTTGTCGGTATGTGTATGTGTGAGTGTGTGTGTCGGTGTGTGTGTCGGTATGTGTGTATGTGTGTGTGTGTCGGTATGTGTATGTGTGAGCGTGTGTGTGTGTCTGTGCGTTTGTGCGTCTGTGTGTTTGTTTGCGCGTTTGGAGTCGGGTATACAGTTTAAAAGGTCGCTTTCTGGTCACATCCTACGACTTATAAATCAACGTCCCTGTTGTCACGACACTTTCAGTGACAACAAAGGGGCCAATTGTGACGTCACAGTTTTAAAACAATTGCCGCGCCAGCCTTGCGCTTGACCTTCCCTGTTGGTGAGTCACTCACTCTCCGATGAATCACTCTCCAAGCACATCTCCATGATAGATTTTCGCACCGATGCGTGCGATCCTCGATGTTGTTGTAGTTGAGGTTTTTGTTTCTGACCACCAGAGGGAGTCCAAGTCTAAGTATAGCTCACACCCTGGAGGAAAAAGTGGTTGTGGAAGCACGTGTCAAGGGTAAGCCCCTCACGAAGACCTGACATCCCACCACTACCATTCACTAGGGTGAGGTGGGTGTGGGTGTACGGTGACATGTTGGTGCTGATGGTGTAATACGATGCACACACGATATGTGCCTGCCCTGTGTTTGGAGGGGGTGCCATCTTGAATCTTGCATCTTGCCAATAAATTGAATGCGAGTCCCATTCGAATCGTATTCATAACTTTCAGATATATATATATATATATGTCTTGATTTGGTCTGTATTCCAACGTTAATATCCAGTATCAATCTGCTTGTGACAAGTGATTACGAGAATACTCTTCAATCCCCACCCACCCCTCTCTTTATCTCTCTCCTCTCCCCTGCTCTACTCTCCTCTCCTCTCCTCTTCTCCTCTCCTCCTCTCCTCTCCCCTCCCCCCCTCCCTCTCTCCCCTCACTCTCTCCTCTCACCCCCCTCCCTCTCGTCCCCCCTCCCGCTCTCTCCCCTCTCATCCCCCTCCCCCTCTTCTCCCCTCCATCCCCTCCCTTCCCTCCCCCTCCCTCCCCCCTCCCCTTTCTCTCCCTTCTATCCTCCCTCCTCTCTCTTCCTTCACTCCTCTCCGCCCTCTCCTTCCATACTTCTTTCTCTCCATCTGTACCTCTCTCTCCTTCCTCAGTTATCTCCTAGCATACATCACACTTATTTTCCAACATATTCTATAAGGCTATATATACATACATGTAGTGACACACATTATATATACTGACTGTAGCGGAGTAATAACCATGAACCCCTGGTCTTTCAACTCTCTCCTGGTAAGGAATAGCACCACCGACTACAAACACACGACCAAGTAGGTCTGGTGGTGCCGGGGACCAGTGTAGCGAGCTGTGGTGCCGGGGACCAGTGTAGCTAGCTGGAGGCTCTAGACATTAATCCACTGGAGGCTGTGCAGTGTCTCATGTCCGCCTGGAGAGGGGACGCTGAGTAGGAGGCCCTCTGCTGATACACCACAGCGACCTGTGGTGTCTCCAACATACTTATACCGGCACTGCTGGTGTGCGAGGTAACTTAGCCTAGGTGATAGAGCACAGGTTCATTGATCGGAAGGCGCCGGTCTGCAGAACGTGTTAAAGCTGCATCATCATCATCATCATCATCATCATCATCATCATCATCATCATGCTGTCGGTCGCAATGCGACAAAGACTGCTTTCATTACTTGACTGCCGCTCTCCTTGTGCGGTTGTACATTTCATGAAAGCTGCCTGCAAAAGTGTTGAAGTGCTGCTGGCTTTTGCAAGTTACCAGCGGCACTCTCTCGGGGAGCAAATAGAGGTTTCACACCGGCAAGAACATGTCAAGACAGGCGCAAAACTATTTGTCCCTGCAGTGGCTGGTCGGGAGATGTTGGGAGTTCCATACATTAACCGCCCTTAATGCTGCCACAGTGACATGGTTTTCTGTTTAGGGTTTGCTCCCTTAGCCTTCAGTTCTGTCAAGAACCTGTACCACAAGGCAGTGGTTTACAACTCTGCAGGGCAGGGGCGTCAAACTTCCTGAGGTATTGCAATACCCGCATACTCCGATGAAAAGTCCGATGAAAATATCAAATTTTCAAAACCAAAACAATTATCTAAATGTGATTCTATATATTAGTCTTAGATTAAGATCACTATTAGTCTTAGATTAAGGTCGCATAATTTGATGAAAATATTAAATTTTCTAAACCGAAAAAACCCACTTATCTAGATTTGATCACACATTTCCAACGTAGATATTGGTGCACTCATTAAACATGTATTGTAGTTTAGTGCTCCAATGTTATGTTCTAAAATGGGCAAACAAAGGCGATGATTAACATTTCAGTTTACACACTAACATTAATTTCGCATGTTTTCCATTCAATTATCGCCAAAGTTGGCCTTTAAGCAAAGCAAAGTAAAGTAAATTATAGCGTTCAGCCTAATATATTTATGTATATATATTAAACAAATTGCACAAATTCAAAGCCATCGGGTTAGGCAATTTTAATTGCTGCAGGAGAGGTTGTGAAATGTGGTGTTTGGAGCAGCTATGGACTTGTGATGAGCAGTAGGAGAGGATCCCACTCACATTATCCACCTGTCTGCACCCTGGAGAAGCCTGCACTTGATCGCTGGTAACCAACTGCTCTTCACCGGATGTAGTCAAGGGTCTTAACAGGAAGTTATGATAACGCAAGTCGCAGTGCTCGGTTTCATGGTACTGCGGCTATATATAGCTGATGGATGTGCACTATATGACACCATGTGGGCATGCTTGTGCCCTGACTGTCAATAGGCTGGACAACTGGCTTTCGATTGTGCCTACGTTAAGAGTATACACTCTTGTCTGACCCTGCGCGCCCTTATGTAAAGGTCACAGCGGAGTCTGTGAACTGTAGATTCTCGTGGGTAGGTAATCGGTACCAAACAGTATGGCCAAATGAGTTGAGCATTCGCCTCACGTTTTGGTAGGTCATAGGATTCGTAACCCCCGGTTCAAACCCTGGCCAAGTCAAAGCAATGATTTAAAAATGTATACTTGTCGCTACCTAGCCTGGCATTTGCCATTAGTAGGATAGGGCAAGGAGCAGTTAAATGAGGAAGACCAATTGTCCATGATTGAAATTTCCCTTCTTTAATGAACTAATCTAAAACAACAAACAACAAGAAAAAGGGGGGGGGGGGTTGTCCTGACCTCTTTTGGCAGTCTGTTGCTGTTGCTAATTAGGTCACAAACATTTTTCCGTAAGTGATTCAGATCTGCTTCTTGTGTGTGCACACGCCACCACCACCACCACCACCACCACCACACGCCACCACCACCACCATCACCACAACCACCACCACCACCACCCAAACCTCCCCCATTGGACGCGTGTCCCTCTGACCAACAGACCCGCACTTGATCATGACGTCACAAACCTATGAGACAATAGTGCTGGCGCGTCCCGTTAGAGGTCAGGTGACGCCTCGGGCTGCTGGTTCTCGGCACGTACCTCTCGCTGCGGCCGTGTTTTGTGTGCGACAGGCCCCTATGACCAGCCGTGACATAGTGGTGGTGTTTGGTGATGGGCAGGGAGGTTGGAATGGAATGGACAAACATTCTCCGAGGTCAGTAGAATAGAGGGGGTGTAATGACGTCACTAGGCAACTTTCGGTGGCCATATTGGTTTAGATACAGAAGGCTTGAACCTGTCTACATTGTGCATATTTACCTATTTGTTGGTTTATTTGTCACTGTTTTGAGCAGTTTGGCCTCAGAAGTTGTTGTTAAAATAAACCCATTGGATGTAAACTGGCCAGAACAGCTCAGAACACAAGGAAAATGATGTTACTGCATCAGCATACATTCACAACAGGGCTGGGCAAGGGTGCTCATAATCCAAGATGGCTGATTGCTGACCTCTGACCACTGAGGGATGACATCACGTGCACTCCCTCTATAGTACCGGAGAGGCAGATCACTGCAATGCACCCACTCACACCGCCTTTGGAATCACCGAATGCCAACCAAGTCAAACAAATGACTTACAAAATGGATACGTGTTGCTATCTAACCTGGTGCTCGGCATTACTAGGATAGGGCAAGGATTGGTTAGCTCAGTATCAGGATAATATGACTGAGTGGGATATCAGCTCATGGTACTGGCGATCTGGTCTCAGTGGGGCAGCACTATAAAATCGCCATGAGTGCACACTGTCACAAGTCGATACCAGTCTGACGACCTTAGATGTTGCTAGGACATAAAACTCCAACAAACATATCGCCCGAAGCACATGTGGTGTAACCCTGTTGAAGGGGAATAAACATTTAAAGCTCTATAATACTATAAAAGCATAAGCGTTTCTAAATGAGAGCGCTTGTCTAGATGATCAGAGCCGAACCTAAATATCGAACTTATACCCCAGTCACACGAGGCCTGCGTTTGCTAACGATCGATTCGCGACGTCAAAACCTCCTCCTTGCGCCCTCCTTACGCCCTCATTGAGTCCTGGCGCCGCGAAATCGCCAACCTCCCGGCGCCCATTTCGGAAATTTTGGGCGCAAGGAGGTTGCTGTTGCTGCAAGTGCAACCTCCTTGCGTCCTGTTCCAGCGGCGCCATTCAAAATGGTTGGCGCCGCCCTGGCGCCGCCCTGGGTTGGCGAATTGCCATTGGATGCTGCAGTCACCATGTGGTCGGCGCCGACCTGGCGCCGACATGGCGCCGACATGGCGCCTACAACGTATTTGAATCACTGTATCGAATGGAACGCTGGGTGGTTGGCGTCCTTTTGGGCGTAGGGAGGTTGGCGGCGAACGCTGCCTCTCGTGTGACTGGGGTATCTGTTAGACACTGGTGCTGGTCTTTGGAACCATCAGTGTAAATAGAGAAGGGGTCTGTGTCCTCATTCTGAATATCTTTGTACAGTCTGTGGTATGCTAGCACAGTACAAGACGGGTAGCTGCTGCATCAGTATGCCGCGGCTATGAATATGGAACTCACATACGCTACCAGAGATAGATTTTCACTGCAGAAGCCCAGCCACTCCTCCATGTGTTGGATGGAGTACATCGTACTCTCCAACCAAAGGAGTTTTGTTGTTTACAGCATTTCGGTTTCTATAAGATGTCAGTGCCCACTGACACTCAAACAAATTATTAAACTGTGTTGATTTTTTTAAATATCTTGTGCCAACAATTTTACAAAGCAAACACTATTCAGGACCTGTTTACTAATGTAAAACAAGACGAAATTTAACTTCTTGGGGGCAGCAGGACTGTACCACGTCATATAGTTTATTAAATCAATTTTTACTAATTTACTAAGAATAACCTTTCCCTGGAGTTATATTTTCCTTGACCACAATTTTTATAATTGTTTTAAAAATTGTTGTTTTTATTGAGGCTGTATTTATACTGTCCATAGCATATAAGCCCGGGTACCCAGGCTTGTTTTCAATGCTGGCCAGTTGTAGTGTTGATGTCATCTTACCACACAGTACCTGCTGATAAGGTATTTGATTGCATGCATTTCAGTAGCAGATAAATATTTGGTTGGTATCGTTCTATGTTAGTTTTTTTGGATTATAATTGTGAGCTTTTTAACCGTCTTTTGACAAATATTTGATTGTGTGCTTTTATACACCCTGTTCTGTGTAAAAGTGATGGTTAAATGAAAATGGACAGAATCCAAGTTGAACACTTTTTGCCGTGAATATGGCCTTTGCTGCCTACATGGCATAAAACATCCAATCAATCAATCAGTTGTGTACACCCACGCCCACACCCTCATCTCCACCCACACCCTTCAATGTCTAGATCACCACACCCACACCTTCACCGACACCCTCATCCAGACGCACACCCTCATCTACACCGCCACTCACAGACCACGCCTACACCTCCCTCCCACTCTTGTGCCACAGAATGGGCGCCGGGCAGTGCAGGTATTACTGGAATAGACTACATCACGGTTCCAGCGGCGCGGTGCATTGTGGGATGGGTCAGAGCAACCCCCCCCCCCCCAAAGCACATGGCACATGCTAATACACTGGGTGCAGCTATGAAATGTGCTAGTTTCAGCTCATCTCAGCTCTTGTTTGAAACATAGAATACTAACTAAAAAAATATATATAATAAATTAAGATATTAATCTTTTATCCAGCATTGCATTTACATCAATATAATCAGCACATTTTATGCCATGTGCATTTAGATTTAGAAAGATCTAGGCACTCAGACTAGTGTTAGAGCCACAGCCAGAGTACTCAATGCATTGTCAATGGCAGTGAGTAATCTCCATACAGAAAAAGTAAAATATTGATAAAACCACACCACCTAGGCACAAACTGCTTGGAACACATATAGAAAACATGTTTAACAAAAAGATTATATTAAATTGATATGGTTAGGGTTTTGGATTTCTATTAATTTTGAATAAAACTGACGGTTTTCAATGCGCGTATCGGCAAACTCAATGGCCGTACGGCTTTGCTTTGCTCCCAAGGCCGTTTTCAGCGCATGTGCAGTCGGAACCGTGATGTAGTCTATTGTGCGGCCTTTCTGGGCGCATGAATACCGTTGTTGTTGAGGTTCAGTGGCTGAAGGACGGAGCCAGGTGGTAGAGTCTTAATAACCCACAATGGCACCTGGGTAAAGCACTGGGTGTGAAGTTAAAGTGGTCCGATGTAGGCCGCTGGGACTGGAACTGTACTACACACCTTTTCACCGGTAGCAGAGCACTTGCATCCAGCAGCAACCCTTGCTGCTGCTGGATGCGCATGCTCTACTACCGCCGGACCAGAGTGATTCAGGGCCGCCCCAACGATTCATCGTTTAATTGTTGTAAAGAGACCCCAGCTTCTACAACCGTCCCACCTGAAGATTAATCTTCAACCAAAGATCGGACCGATTTATCGGTGCCTTTCTATATTGCTGCAGTTCTGCAGCCGGTAACTGCCATAAGGTTACGAGCCCTCCCCCCCCCCCATAAGTAGTTCACACCTTTTCAGGTTATGTAACTGAATATGTGCAGGGAGAGTGCTGAGGTCAGCGTCCACTATGGCTAGTGTGCAAGTGAAATTGCAATCTAGAGGGGTTCCCCAGTCCGCAGGGAATCCCTCTAGGTCATGTGATGAGGGTATCCCACCCGTGATGTCATTCATATATTACAGACCTTAGCACTCTCCCCCCACTTATTCAGTTGCACAACTGAAAAACTAGGCAATGGTGTGCTTGGAGAGCATTTGTCGGAGTATAGCTACAGTCCCAGCAGCATTTACCAGATTCCTTTAAAAATGGATAGTCCGATGAAAGCATACACTTTTCTAAACTAAAGCATTTATTTAGAATTGATCATATATATTCAACTTAGATACTGGTGCACATGTTAAGCATTTGTGGCCACACATAACCACTAAGTCAATTCAATAGAAGGTATTGCTGCTGAAAGCCAGCAGCACTTCAACACTTTTGCAGGCAGCTTTCATGAAATGTACAACCGCACCGGAGAGTGGCAGTCAAGTAATGAAAGCAGTCTTTGTCGCATCGCGACCGACAGCATGATGATGATGATTGCTGCTGAAACCAATGGTGTCAGAACTCTGAAGTGAACGCCAACACTTTGGCACGTTTTCACTTGAAATAACTCTCAGAGTTAGCCATTTATAACCAAAATTTAGCCATTTATAACCAAAAGTTAGCTTATAACCAAAAGTTAGCCATTTATAACCAAAAGTTACTTCAAACTATCACCTAATACAGTAAAGCCTTTCTAACCGACCACCTCCACAGATCAACCACTCCCCTATATCGATCACTTTATTTGGGTCCCAAACGATCGCCCATACAACACCATTGTAACAATACAAAAATCTCCCTAAACCGACCACCTCCCTAAATGGACCATTTTAAAGTCGGTCCCACGGTCGGTCGATTTAGAGAGGTTGTATAGTATAGTTATACAAAACTTACCCGGGTACAGATGATGGATAACTTGTTTTCTCGAGGTAAATGCCTGAAACTCAAAAACATGAACATAGCATATTGGATTTTAATGCTATCACCAGTTGCAGTGGCACGGTAACCTGTGGGTGCCTCCATTTCTGTGTTATGCATCTCTGGAGATGTACAGATTTAAGCTTCAGTTTGTAGTGGGAGGGAGAGAGAAAGGAAGGAAGGGAAGGGGAAAAGAGAGGGAAATGGAGGAAGAGAAAGAGAGAAGAGAATTAAGAGACGGGGGAGGGACAGAGAGAGAGAGAGAGAGAGAAGAGAGAGAGAGAGAAGAGAGAGACAGAAAGTGTGTGGGGGGGGGGGAATAGAACCACAATCCGTCTGGCTTGGGTCCTACCTTAAGGCCCTGTCACATTACGGCGTATGGCGGGAGCGTATGGCGGCGTAGCGGCTTACGTCATATACGTCGCCATACGCCGCATACGCTACGCATACGCTACGCATACGCTACGCATACGCTACGCGTACGCTACGCATACGCCGCCAGTGCCGCAACACCCCGGCGTATGTGAAGCCTATGATGCATACGCCGCCATACGCTTTCATAAATCCGTCCGTCCTATTTTTTTTGTGCATGCTCAAAAAAACACGACCTATGAGGGCGTATGGCCCAAAATGTCAAAACATGTCACAGCACGCTCCCATACGCTCCCATACGCTACGCATACGCTACGCATACGCTCTTCATACGCTCCTCATACGCTCAAACACACCCGAAAGTGGCACCCGATGGCGTACGTAGGTTTTCAATACGCTCCCGCCATACGCCGTAATGTGACAGCCCCTTTACTGAGAAAGTACATAAGCACACGCTCAGTACACACACCCGCATACATATGTGTGTGTGGGTGAGGCGGAACTTGTGGTTGGTTTTGAAGTGGACTAACGTTGGCACAACTTCCCTCCCCCCCCCCCCCCCTTACACACACACACACGGGCGCACCCTGGCCTTCCCGGTGTGGCGGTTTCATGCGTGTCCCGTACTCAGCCGTGTACCTATACTCAAACTCAAGGCATTGTCAATGGTCGTGAGTAATTTTCATACAGAAAATACAGAACAAGTGAAATATCTCTAAAAGCACACCACCTATTAAAAAATCGCTTGGTACACATATAGAAAGCATCTTCACCAAAAAGATTATATTAAATTAATAAGGTTAGGGTTCTTGATTTCTATTAATTTTGATTAAAACTAATGTTTTGCACTGCGCGTACCGTCAAACTCAAGGCATTGTCAATGGTGGTGAGCGCTCTTCATACAGAAAATCCAGGAAAAGTGAAATATCTCTAAAACCACACCACCTAGAAACAAATCGCTTGGTACACATATAGAAAACATCTTTACCAAAAACATTATATTAAATGTATAAGGTTAGTGACTTAAGACCATTGACAATGCCTTGAGTTTGAGTATAGGTACACGGCTGAGTACGGGACACGGCTGAAACCGCCACACCAGTGTGCACCGCGCGGCGGGGTGCCTTCCCAGCTGCGATCATTACTCGCACGCGGGAGGAGGAGCAGGAGGAGAAGGCTGAGTCTGAGCCTGAGCCTGAGCCTGAGCAGACAGTGCCACCACCCAACAGAGCCACCAACCAAAGCGCTGTCTGAAGGTGCGCCTTACCGGAAACCACGTGAGCCCTCACTGGTACCAGCTGGCGGGGGCAGACCAACGGAGACCAGCGGAGACCAGCGGAAACCAGCAGGGTCGGGCAGTGTTGGTGTAGGCGCCCATCACAGCCCCATCGGAGAGGGCAGGAAGTGTTGCCGTGTGGACTCTTGTGTGTTGTGTGTGTTCATAGGGCGAGTACAGCTGCTGGCCGTGGGACGTTATTATGTGAGTTAGCGCACACCGCGGACTTGATGTACTGTTAATGGTGCCGCCGTTACTATTGGTGTTACTACATCGGTAGTGTGTGGGTGAGGGACACTGACGTGTGCATTTCTGGAGTATGACGTCGAAGGTGGGAATGTGTCTCTAGTCTAGGTGGTATTATACACATTGGTGACAGCTACATCGGTCTGTGTCACTGTCAGTCAGTGGCGCAGTGGTGGTGGTGGTGGGCGGGGCTCGTCCTCTCCCCCCCCCCGCTCCCCCGCACGCCCCACCCCACCCCACCCCACGCCCCGCCCCGCCGTGAGGAGGCCAGTCATTGATGACGGGCCGGTCACCGGCGGACAGTGGGTGAGTGTCTGGTCTAACAACGGGACCTTCTGCGCACTGTCACAACTCACAATTGTCAGCTCGGGGCACCGACACCTGCCTGCCTGCTCAATACTGGAGGAGTGCTAGCCGTACAAGTTACAGGCCGCTGATGCTACAGTGTATCACTGTATGTAGGTTCTAAGCGAGCCATCCAGGCGCCTCCAACCGACGTACATATGATATAGCCGCTGTTATGTGGCGAGTGTGCGGGTGTTGTGCCTTGTGCCCACGCAGCCACCCACCGCTGTGACCTAGATCGCCCGCTCACTCCCCCCCCCCCCCGCCCCGCCCCGCCCTGCCCTGCCCCGGCGGGCAGGCAGGCACAGCGGAGCGGGCCGTAGTGGAGGCGGCGGTAGTCGAGAGTTGCACACCAAGTAGGGAGTGTCTGACTGCCGAGGGAGTAGCTCACAAAGCAAGAAGCTCAGCAACTCGCATACAATAGTAAGAAAAGTCACCGGAACAGCTCGTGTATAGGTACGACACACGTAGGAACAGCTGCGGGGGACGCCGGGCGTGTGGCACACACGGATGTATAGGTGGAACACTGCTAGAGCTGCTCACTTTAATAGTCTGTGTTGCTGGAGGTGTGGCGAGCTGCTCGACTCGCACCCTTTGCACGGCCAGGAGCAGCTCAGGAGCAGCTCAGCAGCCAACGGCTGAGGAGTACAGAGGTCGGGTCGACTCCTTACTTATAGCTCGGCACATACTGCATACCGCACCCACCCCCTGAGAGGGTGGCGCGGGAGCTATATCACTGGGGGCATCCTCCTTCTAGGCTATATATAGGATACTGCTTTGGTTTCCATGGCAACTAGCAAGATGGAGGACGGGTCTAGGCAGAAGGTCATCTCCATAAACTTGGGCAGGAGGACCGGTTCCACCCCTACGATTGAGATCCATAGAGGTCCGGGAGGTGTGTTCGAGGTGCGCGAAGTCCAGGCAAAGCCTCCACGGATTGACCTCCCGCGCCGCCCAGATCCCAGGTACGGCTTCTCTACTCACCGATTGGAGCCGGCAAACTTGAGCTATATGTCGCCATGGCAGCAGTTTCTGCTTCCACATCGGTCGATGTCAATGCCAAGCCAGAGGAATGTCGAGCCGCAAAGGTTTGTCGATCCGCAGACGATCGACATCCAAAAGCCGGTGTCGCGCACTATTCAGATACAGCGGGTTGATAGTTCAGGATCACCACAGCAGACACCATCAACGGATGGCAATGGGATGAGTTTTGGAGGTGGCATACCTCAGATGGCACGTCCACCAGACATGGAAGTACACGCAGCTGCACCTCGACGGATTGAGATCCAGCGATCAGATAGCTCTGGAACTGGAAGTCCGATGAACAGTCCAGAAGTGCGTAGCACTATGCAGTCCCCACTTGTCTCTGCTGGTGGTTCAGGAAGTGGTTCACGTACCATTCACATCCAACGTGGGGGCATTGAACGTAAAGACAGCCCACCACAACAACATATCACTGTTTCTTCAGCACCAGGTACAGGCAATGTTCGACGGATAGAGATCCAGCGTGTGAATAGTCCTGTAGCCCGAGGTGAAAGTAGCCCCCAGAGCCCAGGATCCCCGGGAGAGGGAACTCTCCAATTCCCCCGCCGCATTGAGATCCAGAGGACTGACTCTCCACTGGCGCGCTCCGACAGCCCACCACAACGGTCTTCTTCCTCTTCACCAACTGTGGAGGTCTTCAAAATTGGACCACATACGCTGGAGATCAAGCGGCCAGGTGTGGCAATGGGAGGCAATCGCATGCTTGAGATTCAGCACGAGAACTCTTCTGGGTCATCCAGTGGTAATAGCTCCCCAACAACCATGTCGCCCCGGGTTATTGAAATCCAGCGTTCCGATTCACCGTCATCCGCGTCACCACCTGGAAGTCCACGTGTATCCTCGCCGAACATCACCTCTGGCAGTGGGCGGATGATCCCAATTCAGCGCTTAGATCAGAATGTTTCGCGTCCAACACCGCAAGGTGCTGAAGTGCCTGCATCTATGTCAATGCGTCCGCCTGAAACTGGTGGGGGGCGTAGTGGCTCTCGTATCCTCCAGATCCATCGGTCCGATCAGCCGCACCAGATGCAGGTGCACCAGATACAACCACCACACCTGGAGATGCAGCACCACGAGCCCATATCACCCAACCTCCGGCAGGGCCCAATGGACGTCCGGTGGCCGTCCTCACGCCGGGTCGAAATCCGGGGGATTCTGGGGCGCGGGCTGCAGAGGAACCGGACGCTGAGCTTCACAATTCGGGGCGGCAAGATTGAGATGGGCGGCTTGGAGGGCGGCAAGATCTTCTCTCTGAGGGTATTTTGCTACCTCTGTATGCATGAAGCCCTATTCCTAATACAGTAAAACCTCTCTATACTGACCCCTCCACAGACCGACCACTCCCCTATATCGATCGCTTTATTTGGGTCCCAACAATACCATTGTAAGGATATTCTAACTCTAAACCGACCACCTCCCTAAATGGACCACTAAAAGTCGGTCCCATGGTCGGTCGACTTGGAGAGGTTTGACTGTATTTTACTTTCTCTCTTTGGAGAAATGTGCTTAAAGTTGCATAGTCTGATGCTTTTGAGTTCCTAGCATATTAATAAATAGGTATATATATATATATATATATATATATATTTATCAGGTTGCTCATTATAATCTACTTATCTTTAGGTTTAAGTCACTTTTTATATTTTTAATGGCCAACTTTGAAGATAATTTTAAGTGAAACCATAAAACAATTGTGGTGTGGACACCCAAATGCTGGACTTTATCAGCGGGGAGACGTTCTATTTATCAGAATTCCTTCTATGTAGTGATACATGTTTAATAGGTGTAGGAGTATTTAAGTTGGACATGTAGATACATGTTTAATAAGTTTAGGAGTATTTAAGTTGGACATGTAGATACATGTTTAATAAGTGTAGGAGTATTTAAGTTGGACATGTAGAGTCAAATATTGGCAATTCTTTGTTGTTTAGAAAATTGTATGATTTCATCAGATTATGCAACTTTAAGAATTAGAAAGGAAATAGGTGAATTGCGATATATATGTGACACCAGGTATTTATGCATGGTTACTGAGGTTTTTTTGTTTAAATTAAAACAAATTTTTATTGTTGGCTATCTCTTTTAGTGAGTCGAATATTGCATATGGTTGTCATCTTCCAATACAATCCCCGTCCTGATATGACCTTAGATGTTGCTAGGACGTAAAACAACAAACAAACAAACAATCTTCCAATACATGTATTACGAGTTCTGCTTGTCCATGACCACTACACTTGTCCTCCTTCCCAAACAAGAAATTTCTTGTAAATGGTCTAAGTCCATAAGTCATTTGATGCTTACAATTACAGCTAGGTAATGACAAGTATCAATTTCTAAGTAATTGGTTTGACTCGGCCAGGGTTCGAACCCGAGTGTTCGAATCCCACGACCTACCAAAACGGGATATACACGTACAAGCATCATTAATGGATAACTATCGGGACAATGGTTGGTAACATATTTAAGTCGCAAATTTAGCAGAGGTGATGAATTGTGTTGAGCGTCCGCCTCCCGTTTTGGTAGTTTATAATTAAACTCAACCAAAAAAACAACGTTTAAAGGAAAGTCTCACCATACAGTTTGAGCACGATCGCGTCTCCCATGCATTACATCTTATCCACGTCAAAACAACAGGGTCCATCCGAGTCAAGGGCAAATCCGGGTCATGGTCATGGTCATGGTCATGGTCAGGGCGTAATCAGTGTTTCCGACAAACATGCTCCGCCATCAACAGACGGGATGGCCGAATAAGTTGAGCGTCCGTCTCCTGTTTTGGGAGATCGGGGGATCCGAACCCATGGACTCGTGGGTTCAAACCCTGGTCGAGTCAAACCACAGACTTAAAATTTTATACTTGTCACTACCTAGCCAGGCGCTCGGCATTATTACTATATTAGGATAGGGCAAGGACTGGTTAGCTTAGTGTCAAGATAATGTGACTGAGTGGGATATCAGGTCATGGTGCTGGTGGCATGGTCTCCTAGTGGGGCAGCACTATAAAGGGAAAGAGCGAGGGAGAGGGGGAAAGAGGAAGAGAAATAGACGGGAAAAGAGAGACAGATAGATGGGGGGAGAGACTAAATATCAATGGATTATGCAACTTTAGAAAAGGGAAGAATCTCAACTGACAATAAGTTGATATTTTCATTGAATAGACAATATCCACAATGCATGCGACATCTGACGGCGACGACAAACACTACGGTTGTGTGACCATTGCCACAATGCATACAAAAGCTATGGAAATTACTAACTTTCAAATGCACTTATGTCAGTCAAATTTGGGGATATTTAGAAAATTCCAAAAGTATATTGGTTTTGGATCATTGGAGCTTCCAAGAAAAATAAAATGTTCATGTTTGGACCCTTTTTAAAATGTTAGTAGGGTACCAAACTAGCCAGTCACTATTAATACACAATATCCACAATGCATGTGACATCTGACGGCGACGATGAACACTGTGGTTGTGGGACCGTTGCCACAGTGCATGCATGTGAATATCGTGTATTGTTGACCATGTTGACAATTTCCTACCAGCTGAGCTGTTGTTCTTGTTGGAAATGGCCGTACCTGCGTGAGAATTGTTTATTTAGCATGACCTGGTGACTCATGGCAGTCCCCCCAGGTGGCGACATGAGGTATGTGTGCTAATTGTGCAGTTTAGTCAGCCTGCACATTGTGGGTCTACTAATAGTTCAACAGTTAATACTAATTGGATGCAGTATGTTATACAGTAAAACCTCTCTAAATCGACCGACCATGGGACCGACTTTAAATGGTCCATTTAGGGAGGTCGGTTTAGGGAGTTTTTCATTTCATTACTATGGTATTCTATGGGTGATCGTTTGGGACCCAAATAAAGCGATCGATATAGGGGAGTGGTCAATCTGTGGAGATGGTCAGTTAGAGAGGTTTTACTGTATATGGGAAAAGCTGAACGCCACCTAGTGATCACACTAAAAATTACAGGGTAACGTTGGTTTTCTATTGGAGTCCAGTTCAGAAATATAAATGATTTGCTTGACTGTGGTAGCGTTCCCTGGGTGGGTTATACATGTTCTACACAACAGTTCAGTCAAACCAGTGACATACAAAATTGATAATTGTCACTTTCTAGCCTGGCGCTCGGCATTACTAGGATAGGGCAAGGACTGGTTAGCACTGAGTGGGATGTCGGGACATGGTGCCAGTGGCCTGGTCTCCCAGTTGGGCAGCACTATGAAGTTTGCCATGAGTGTGCACTGTCACAAGTTGGTACCCATCCTGATTATGACTAGATGTGTCTAGGATGTAAACCCCAAACAAACAAACAAGGGTAGAGCAGTTGCTTCCCATGCTGGAGGTCGTGTTATCAATCCCTGGCCGAGTCAAACCTAAAGCTTGCTCTGGCAATATGTATCGCTACCTTACCTGGTGCACTGCTATTACTAACACTGGGTTGCCTCAGTGGCCGGGATAATGTGACTGAGTGGGATATCAGGTCATGGTGCCATTGCTTTGGTAGGATCGTGGAGTTGGCAGCGCAATTGAGTTTCCAGTGTCACAAGTCGGTGCCAGTCCTGATATGTTGCCACGATTTAAAACACCAGTAATAAGCACATTCTTTGGAAGCGCTGTTAGAAGTGCCATGTAGCAGTGTCGTCTGCCATCAGCCTGCCTCCCCTTCCCCCGCTAGCCCTACCCTGCACGCACACGCACACGCACACGTACACACACACACACGTACACACACAGACACGCGCACACACACACATACACACGCACACACACACGCACAACACACACTCACACACATACATACACACATATACACACGCACACACACATGCACACTCACACACGTACACATACATACACACATGTATACACATACATACCCACCCACATACACACATACATACACACATGCACACACACCTACACATACATACACACACTCACATACATACACACATGTACACACATACATACATACATACACACATACATTCACACCCACTGGCACGCACATACATACACACACACGTGCGCGCACGCGCGCTGAAGGCCATTGTACACGGAGTACTTGACCAATTGCACCCATCTGTTGACAAGGCGTGTCACTGACCCACTGAACCCGCCACCCCCCCCCCCCTCACCATCCCTACATCACACCTACCTAGTTTCCTAAGTCAGTCCTGACATGACCTTAGCTGTTGCTAGGACGTAAAACAACAATTTCCTAAGTAAGCAGATTTTTTTCACAAAGTAGGCAAAACTTAATTAAATTTAAAGTTGCATCATTTTTTTAAAAGATAAATATATTAGGTTGATCATTATAATCTACTTTATTTTGCTTTGAAGTAGGTTTAACAGATTAACAGTTGAACTATTATTTTATGAAAACATGCCAAATTAGTATCTCTGTTGGCCCCGATCCATAATAAACAAGACCTGCGCTAAATGAAATAGCAACAACAAAACTGAACCAAAAACAGCTACAAAATCTCACTTTATATGCAATACCTTTCCAGCAGAGTTGTGATAATTTCAAATCTGCTCAATTCTCTACAACTTCAATATGGACTGTACATAAAGAAAGTATAAAAGAAATTGAATGTTGTCATTATTTTAATGCAATAGGCAGAATCGGGAGAAACAAAAATGTTCAATACTGCTAATTATTGGCCAGAATCCACGTGTCAGATCGGCCTTGTCTATAACTGTAAGCCACGTGCGTTTAAGCGGATGCCATGTCTGTTCGGGATGCAACCAGTGTTTGTTTGTTTGCTGGGGTTTTGCGTCCTAGCAACATCTGAGGTCATACCAGTGTCCAGAGGCTGAACGGTGCCAGTATGGCGAACTGGAAGTAAGAGGTGGGGTGAGAACAGAAGATGAGAACCGTTCATGTTCACACCTTGTCTGTTGACGCTGTCAATGTGACGTGACACCTCTGCACTGTGAAGCCTTGATACCGGTGTCACAGTGTCAGTGTTCACACCCCGCCTGGTTGACTAGACCCACACGAGGTGGCGCGTAGCACAGCTGTGCAGACGACACAAGCCGTCACTATCAATTTGCTGACATTAACCATTACTATTTTAATTACAAATTGTTCATTAACGGCCTTTATCATATTTTCTTTGGTAACGTAAGTGTGCTCAGTTAATAATTACATGTTATTTAATTATTTTTGATAAATCCTTTAATGTAATGCGCGATTGTCTAGTTTATTGTTGAAGTAATCTAGTTGAAAGATTTGTATATATATAGCTATAAATTGTATATGTTATAATTTCTATTTAACTTTTTGGTCATATTGATGTTTTATCATATATTCTATATATAGTTCATTACGTGAGGGAAATTTCAATTGCAGACAATTGGTCTTCCTCATTTCACTGCCCCTTACCCTATCCTAGTAATGCTGAGCGCCAGGCTAGGTAGCGACAGGCTAGGTAGCGACAAGTGTATTTTTAAGTCAGTGATTTGACTCGGCTGGGGTTCGCATGGGAAGCGAGTGCTCAACTCATTCAGTCATCCCAGTTGGTTAAGCACATGTGGGCCAACCAGCAGAACTGTGATAATTATTTGTTGCAGGGTGGGTTAAGAACTGTTGGTTGGTTTGGGAGAGTTGAACGTTAATGAGTGAGTAAGACGTGGTTGTGCAGTAGTTATTGCGGTGTCGTGTCGCTTGTACCAGGCAGGATCTTCCTGACCCAGCATCCTGGTCTGTGTGTCCCAGGTCTGATCCTTTAGTAGAGCTATTGCGGTGGGGGGGGGGGGGCGGAGCTTTTTGCACACCTTTAAATCCCCCCCACCCCCGCCCCTATGAAAAGCCATCATTACAACTAACTATGTTTAATTGAGTGTTATAATATCCCATGGGAATAAAGTAGTCATGGGAGGAACACTTCAGTATAGTCCCTAACCTCCCCCCACAGTGTGGCTATTTGTTCTGACCTGACACAGTAGCCGAATCGGTAGAGCGCAGGATTCCCGTGCGGAAGGTCGGGAGTTTGAATCCCAGCCTAGTCAAACCAATGACTTATGAAATTGATACTTGTCACTATCTAGCCTGGCGCTCGGGATTAATAGGATTGGTTAACACAGTGCCAGGATAATGTGACTGAATGGGATATCAGGTCCTGGTGCCAGTGGCCTGGTTTACCAGTGGGGCAGCACTATTACATCACCATGAGTGTGCACTGTCACAAGTCGCCACCCGGACCTCATATTTAGATCTTGCTAGGACGTAAAGCAACAAACAAATTATTTGTTCTTGGCTTGGATAAAAATCTGTATTTGCCACCACCTAATAACAGACATCCTCCATATTTAGCCCTGTTGTAGATTATTGGCACCCTGTTTAAATAGGTTGACCGGTAACACCAGTACTGCAGTAGAAAGAAAGGATCATAGTTAATTGTCAGGTAGGCATACCCACATAAATAAAAGTTGTCAATAAGAGCTGGGATAGGACAAGGGGCAGAGGAAGTCCCGTAGTCCGTGATTGAAATTTCCCTTAGTTAATCAACGAATGTAGCCCCTCTTTCCATATTACCCCCCCTCCCCCCCAACAGACAAATAATGGTGTTGGTTGGAAATATAGACATTGCTTACAGAAAGCCACCAATGGCCCCAAGCCTGCTGTAAACTAAAATAGCACCAAACCACAGCTTACGACCATCTGACACATCTAACCCAGGTAGAACTAGTCCAGCCATATTTATACGGCTATTGTTGCTAGTCATCAGAGTTGTGACGCAAACATCCATCTGTTGAGTCTATGACCTTAAAAAGCCGAACACATAAATGTTTAAGCTACAGATTCCATTGATGCCTCTCCATACCCCCCCCCCCCCTTCAACCAAGTACACACACCTTAAGAGGTGAACTTCCTGCTGACTATCGCTTCATCTCCTACTTGCCCCAATATTGACTTTGGCAGTGAGTGTAGACATTGTTTTTAGTGGAACAGACATAACGTTGTGTGCTGGCTTCTAGGGTGGCTGCTTCGCGCTGTCATGTGATAGGTTATACCTAACATGCTAGGTGTTCGATGTATCACAGTTCGATTACACCTAACTAAGGAGGCATCCAATGTATCAGTTTGATTATACCTAACTAACTAGGCATTCAATGTTTCAGTTTGATTACACCTAACTAACTAGGCATTCAATGTATTACAGTTCGATTACACCTAACTAACTAGGCATCCAATGTATCAGTTCGATTACACCTAAGTAATAACAACAACAAAATAACAACAACAAAATACTTGATCTGCAAGAATGGCTGGGTGCAACTTCAGTCCGTGAGGTATGTGTGTTTGTTTGCTTGTTTGGGGTTTTATGTCCTGGCAACATCGAAGGTCAAACCAGGATGGGTACCGACTTGTGGCAATGCGCACTCATGGTGACTTTATAGCACTGCCACACTGGGAGACCAGGGCCGCATTCAGGGTCCGTCTCGGAGGTGCCTCAGCGACGTCTCGGTGATGCTTTTTGGCCTATTTGCGTTCAGGGTGCGTCTCGGTGATGCCTCCCTTTTCAGATAGGAAACAAAAAGCGCCTCGAAAATGGCCACCGTGTCCAGTGGTTTCAGCCAATCACAGTGCAGCTTTTCCATTGCAAATGGCTGCCGCCTATGGGTGCAGCCATTTTCGAGACAACAAACTGCCTTTGCCGTTCAGACTAGCTTGATGTCAGACCCGTCACCGAGGCGCCTCCGAGGCGGAGCCTGAACGCGCCCCAGGCCCCCCTGAGCCATTACCCGATTTTCCCACTCACATTATCGGGTGATTATCCTGACACTGAGCTAAGCAGTCAGTGAAGTATGTGATGTGGTTATTACGTACACAGTGTAGGAAGCCGCAGAGTAGGTTACGTTTTGCTTTTAACTTGCTTTATTGTCATGCTTTAATTAATGGGGGGGCTGAGGGGGGGTGGGGGGGTGCATTGCAACTAGTGAGTTCTACGTAGTTAGTAAAAACGCCATGGTTCAGAGGATGTGGGCTACATGTGTGGTACATACATAGTGCAGGGTGCTGGTGTTGGGTAACCTAGTACCAGCGACATGAGTGTTCAGGTGGCATCGCCATGTTGTGTAGCACCCCAGGTAGGAGACGCAGGCGTTTGTTACTTACTCTCTGGAAGTCATTGTGTTTGGGTGATTTCTTCACAAGCGCTCACACTGCAAGCTGTTGCTGGTGTCAGCGAGAAGGTTTGTTTGTAGGTTTGGGGTTTTATGCCCTGGCAAGATTTAGAGCGAGGACTGGGGTTATGTTATGATATTCTTCTTGAAGATTTATACTGCCTATCATGGATAAGTCTGAATAGACTTGTTTTCACCATTAGACAGTTTGTCGATAGAAAGCCCAAGCCTACACTGTTACCGACCGAAGTGATTTTTAACCTCCCATACCACATAGACATGGTATGAGAGCAACTGGCCTTTGATGACGCTGTAAGTTATACACAGCGGTGGAAATCCAAATTGGCAGAGGTGGGGGGCATAGGTAATCAAACCACTGATCTCCAGATTAGGAGTATGACCTAGAAAAAAGTCAGGCACTCTAACCATTCTGCCACAGATAACACCATTTTATGTATGGCATAAGAATATAGTGTGTATTTAATGCACATACACTCACTCACTCACTCACTCACTCACTCACTCACTCACTCACTCACTCACTCACTCACACACATACACACATACACACACTCACAATACAGAACCTCGTGCCGAATCGGTGGAGTGCAAACTTCCCGTGTTGAATCCCAGCCGAGTCAAAACTATGACATATCAAATTGATACTTGTCGCTACTTAGCCTGGTGCTCAGCATTAGTAGGATAGGACAAAGACTGGTGAGCACAGTATCAGGATAACATGACTGTGTGACGTATCATGTCATGGTACCAGTGGCCTGCTCTTCCAGTGGGACAGCACTATAAAGTTACTATGAGTGTGCCCTGTCACTTTGTACCCATCCTCATATGACCTTAGATGTAACTAGGACATAAAACAACAAACAAGCAAACTACATACACACACTGTTTACTTCTATGCTAAAGATTAAGAAGACATGTTATTTGAACCTCAGTTGGTATCATTCAGTATTCTTCTAACACCCGCTATGCGGAACTAGGCAGAAATATAGAATACTGTATTCTCGTGGGTTAACGCCCACCCCCCACTTGGCCAATATTTCGTAAACGCCCACCCTCCACTTAAGTGATTTGCCAATTTAAACGCCCAGGGCGATAACCCGCGAAAATATGGTACATCGTGTTTGGTGTTATTGTTAAATTTGTTTAATTCAGGTGAATAAGCTGTTTGGTAATTAAATGGATCTGACTAATGCATATTCCTTTTTAGTTTAATTCATGCTTGTAAACAAATATTTGTAAATGTTTGTGTTGTTGTTGATAAATAACCAGTTTTATTCAGCGAATAATAGGATTTCTTTCAGCGCTGAGGCACATTCATTTTGGAACAAGACATATTCATTTTGGAACAAGACTTTAAATGTTGCTTAATATACGGTTACAACTCAATTCAAGCTGATTATGCAACTTTAAAAATGTTAGGAATCCAGTTCCAACTGATTATGCAACTTTTATAAACATCCCTTATGACTCAATTCCAACTGATTATGCAACTCTAAATGTTCTGTTTCAGCAATCGAAATTTCCTCGCCTGCTTGAGGTGGACCAGAAACAAAGCAATTTTTAGGAAATTTTGGTTTCCCGCAGCTTTTTGCATTATTGCATATCTTATTTTGGTGGTTATTGTTTGCTAATTTTCTGGGTTCTTTTTTTCTTTCCCCCCTAGGCACCCAAAGAGGATGTGGCGATCATCGAGAGGGAGGTTAAGCCCGCCATACACAGAGGGGAGCCCGATGGAGAGGCCAACTCTTTCCTCAAGCAGAAGGAGGCACAGCTCCGCGAGAAGCGGGAGCGAGAGCGTGAAGCGGAGCGGGATCGGGACCGGGAACGCGAGAAGGAGCGCGAGTTACAGCGGGACCGGGAACGAGGCTTACGAGAAAAGGAGCTGCTGCAGCAACAGCAACAACGGCAGCAGCAGCAGCAGGAGCAGGAGCAGCAGCAGCAACAGCAGCAGCAGCAGCAGCAGCAACAACAAGCACAGCAACGGCAACAGGAGCAAAAGCAGTTGCTGCTGGAAAAGGAGAAGAAGGAGGAGGCCGAGAGAGAGGCTCTGAGAGCAAAGACTATAGAGCTTAATAAGCCGGTTAAGAAGAAGGAGGTCGAGCCGGCTCCGGAAGCGGTCAAAGTGAAGGAGCCGGAGAAGAAGGCAGGAACAACGCCATCTGCGGTGACACCGGTTGAAAAACAAAAACAAAAGCTAAAACAGAAAGAGACTGTTCCAGCGGTGGTGCAACCAGCACCTTCGGTGCCAGAAGCCGCAACACAGACACCGCAGTCGAAACAGACTGCAGTCACCCCCTCACCTGTGAAAGACATTAGCGCCAAAATCCCTCAGTTCTATTTCCCCTTAGGTAAACCTATGTTAAAGGATGAGAGTGAGTCGAGGATACAGAACATAAAGGATGTGTTTGCTAAGGTGGATGGCGGAAAGGCGCAACGCGACTACTTTTCTGACATAGCTAAGGTATGTCCGATTTCACACTCTTAATTAAGCATGGGTATTACATTCATGCGCATGAATTCAACCCATTCAGAAAGTGCTTTTGCCAAATTTCCTGATGCAACACTGCTCCTGGAAGTGGAGATTATGCACTGGGTAATAGCTTGAAGGTGAGTATTATTCAGGGATGAAAGATGTCTGCGATTTCACAAATTTCAGCGCTTTTTGATTGATGCAGATTTCTGATAATGCCTCAGCCAGTTTCACTTAGCATAACATATATTGAGGATGTGATTCCCGACCCCCCCCCCCACCCGGTGAATATTCGAGTCTAATAATGAAATTGGTCATCTTTAAGATTTGTAGTTGGTGCTATGTAGGGTGCTATGGGTTGACTTCTGCTTATAAAGAAAGGAAAATATTTTCCTGTTGAAAAATACTACTTTTAAGGCCCTTAACATGCTTAAATTGCATGAGCTTCTGGAGCCAGTGTCCCCCCCCCCCCCCCCTCTTATTTGGGCGACTCGGGGCCCCCAAAACCCCGGCCTGACTTTTTGAAAGTGAATTGTGGAACGCAGAACACACATATTGGAAGGTACTTAATCCTTTTCTTAATTAGGTCATGACATGCTAGCATAGGCAATAATTATTTACACCATGCGCCCATAGTTGAATTCACTGCAATGGGACGACCAACTCGGTCATCATGATCTACTTGCTTTAGCTGTATCTTTATAACTTCGCTTTCTGTGACCCTATGATTATGACAACAGAAAATTGGCTGTCGCATAGCCATGCGCAGCGACCCGTCTCAGGTGTTCAACAAATCCCGTGGGAGGCACCACCAGAGCCTGTGTTGTTGACTTTCATGGGAGTTGACCCTCTCATATATCTAGGTTCGCTGGTTATAGTTAATGGGCACATACATTAGGTAGTTTCAGCTGCATAGTTTCAGGGTACACACATTAGGTAGTTTAAGCTGCATAGTTTCAAGGTACATACATTAGGTAGTTTCAGCTGCATAGTTACAGGGTACATACATTAGGTAGTTTCAGCTGCATAGTTTCAAGGTACAGACATTAGGTAGTTTCAGCTGCATAGTTTCAGGGCACATACATAAGGTAGTTTCAGCTGCATAGTTACAGGGGACATACATTAGGTAGTTTCAGCTGCATAGTTACAGGGTACATACATTAGGTAGTTTCAGCTGCATAGTTTCATGGCACATACAACTGGTACATTTAATGGAATTATGTATTTTGGGGAGGGCTGGGTCTCGCCTCCGATTCTAGTAGTCTTAGGGATGGATGGGTCTAGTGTCTGGTATTCTGGGGAGGGCTGATCCTACCTCTCATACTTGTATTCTGGGGAGGGCTGGTCCTGCCTCTGGTACTGGTATTCTGGGGAGGGTCGGGTCCCACCTCTGGCACTGGTAGTTTGAGGAGGGCTGGGTTCCGCCTCTGGTAATGGTATTTTGGGGAGGGCTGGTCCCACCTCTGGTACTAGTAGTCTGAGGAGGGCTGGGTCCCGTCTCTGGTAATGGTATTCTGGGGAGGGCTGGTCCCGCCTCTGGTAATGGTATTCTGGGGAGGGCTGGGTCCCACCTCTGGTACTGATAGTCTGAGGAGGGCTGGGTCCCGCCTCTGGTATGGGTAGTCTGGGGAGGGCTGGGTCCCGCTTCGGGGACTGGTGATCTGGGGAGGGCTGGATCTCGCCTCCGGTACTAGTAGTCTTAGGGCTTGGTTCCACATCTGGTATTCTGGGGAGGCCTGGTCCCACCGATGACTCTGAGGAGGGCTGCTCCTGCTTATGATCCTTGGGGGAGGCCTGTCGCTTTGATCTCCTGTGTCGGGTGGGGCTGGCCTCTGTATCCGGGGTGTATGTATGGGGGCGCTTGTCTGCTCTGGTGACGTCAAATTGCATGGTAATTGTTCCCTGGATCACAGGAGTGCGCCGCCACAAACAAGCCGAAGCCCGCCAGTCGGCAGACACGGGGCCACACACGGCCACACACGGCCACACAGAGCAGCACAGTAATGGCATGGCTCTAGTTCAAGAACCCTGGGTGGTTGGGAGCGCTATTTTATACTCACACCAAACCACACCTAGCAAAAATACATTCAGATTCAGTCCTAGAACAGAAGTTGTTTGTTTGTTTCTTTGTTTGTTTGTTTGCTTGTTTGTTTATTTATTTATTTAAGTAACCAGATGTTGTGAATGCTATGTGGGTATTTGGGGGGTAAACTCTTGTGTTTCATTATGGTCCTCTGTTGGTGTAGAACTGTTTAATTTATTTATTTCAATATTTATTTTGTTTGTTTATTTACTTATTTATGTACCCAGATGTGAATGCTATGTGGGGGTGGGTGGAGTTGGGGGTATGAGGTGGGTGGTAAACTCTTGTGTTTCTTATTGTCCTTCTGTTGGTGTATATATTTTTTTCTTATTTCTCTACATTGTATGTGGCCGTCCCAGTACTCCAACCTCTGCTGTTATTGCCTGGCTCATGTGTCACGACGGTGGCGTGCTGAGCGGCAGTTAACCGAAGCTCCTTATGTGGTGACATCTTAGATATAATAGACGAGATCACCGTTCCGACTGCGCATGCGCTGAAAACGGCGTTGGCAGCAAAGCAAATGCGTATGGCCATTGAATTTGCCGATACAAGTATGCATAGGGCAAACATAGCGTCTGTTATCCATTCAAAATTAATAGAAATACATAACAATTTGGCATAAACATGTATGCACACATGCAATATAATGATCTGATGAATATAGCTAAGACAAAACTAGCCATAGTTAAACATTTTGAGCTTAGAAACATACAATTCCACACAAAACAATCAGTCACTTTATCCACATCACTATTATTAATTCTTGTTCTAAATAATAAAATGCCAAATGTGTCAACAGACACTTGTTTCAGAGAAATATAAAACCAATATCTGATTAACCCTACTCATTTTCTAGTTCTACATATGTCATTAACCATAGGATATAAATAAAAACATGAATAAAATAAGTAAAACTGACTCTGGCTATGGCTCTAACACTAGTCTGAGTGCCCCGATTTGTCTAAGTCTAAATGCACATGGCATAAGATGTGCTGATTATATTGATGTAAATGCAATGCTAGATAAAAGATCAACATCTTAATTTATTATATATATATTTTTTAAGTTGGTATTCTATGTTTCAAACAAGGGCTAAGATGAGCTGAAACTAGCACATTTCATAGCTGCACCCAGTGTCTTAGCATTAGCCATGTGCTTCGCGGGGGTTTGTTTATCTTCCATGCATCCCACAATGCACCACGCGGCTGGAATGGCGATGTAGTCTGTAACCCTGCCTCGTGTGTACTGACGGGGGAAGTGTGTGTGTGTGTGTGTGTGTGTGTGGTTGGTGGACAGCAAAGAGGCCCCAGCAGTACCCAGGCACCATAGGTGGTACTACAATAATAGCACCTACCTTCAGCGTCCCCTCCGAACGCCCGCCATATCCAAACATGTTTTCGAATAGCGATATAGCGAATGGTAGACAGGAAGTGTGAACACTTATTTGTCTCTCATTTTTTTTTTTTTTTGCTACATTAGTTGTCCCAAGCAGGGGAGATCCCAGTCTGGTCTTCCCCACTCCACTGCTGGGCGATAGAAAGCCCGAGCCTACACTTTTACCGATCCAAGGGATTTTTAACCTCCCACACCACATAGACATGGTATGAGAGCAACCGGTCTTTGATGACGCTGTAAGTCATACACAGCGGTGGAAATCCAAATTGGCAGAGCTGGGGGCAAAGAAGGGAACACTGAGTCAATTTAACAGAACCTGTTACTGCAGAAGTCTATGGTGTCAGAGTTTTGGCATGCTTGCCAAAACTAATTTTACATGTTTGCACTTGAAATATCTCAAAGGTTTACAATTTAAAGTAAAAGTTACTTCACACTAAAGTAAAGTCGGTAATAATGATCAATCTAAAATATGTATCTCAGGAAAATGGCAGAAATCAAAAACCATCGGACTATGCAACTTTAAATAAAACAAGCTTTACCCAGTTTTTAAACCTGATATGTTGCAAGAACGTAAAACCCCAGTAAGCCAACTGTGACCTGCTCTCCGGTGTGAGTTAGGAGCGTGAGTGCTTAGAACGCCTGTCTGCACGTCGGAGAAGTGGTGAGGTTGGCGGACAGTGCGCCATTGTGTGCCGTCACATTTAAACGGTTACTTAGCAACGCTCTCACAATACGTCACTTCCGAGACACCCAAGTTGGTGTCCACTCAGGCACTGGTCAGGCCCCTGAGCATGCTCGAGTGGAGGGAGAAGCACCCTGCAGCAATGCTACGTGTACATAACAGGAAACGATGTTTTTTTGTTGTCTAGTGTAGAATGGATGTTGGCCCGATTTCACTGCAATCCTTTAACCAAAAAAAAAATAAAAAAATAAAAAAATAAAGATTTTTTTTTAAATTAACAATTTTTTCTTTAAAGAAATAAAATGTACGGCAAGCACCGCCTAAGGTATCAGGAACCTTAAGTTTATGGGTTTAAATCGACTAAAGTCCGATGGAAGTATCAACCTTTCTAAGTCAAAGCACTTACCTAGATTTGAACCTACATATCCAGATATTAGTAACTGGTTTACTCATTAAACATGTATTGCAGCATAAAAGGAATATTAAGTCAATTTAATCTAGGTGGTACCTGCAGAATCCTGCCATGTCCAGCATCTTTACGCCAACATTAATGGGACATATTTTCCCCTTCAAATGTCTTTTAAAATTATCCCTTAAAAATGAAACTTACATCAAATAATGTAGGTTGTAATATAGTTTTATATATAATATAGCATTAGAGGTTGCGAAGACGTAAAACTCCAACACAAAATCTCTCTCTCTCTCCCTCTCTCTCTCTCTCTCCCTCTCTCCCTCCCTCTCTCTCTCCCTCCCTCTCTCTCTCTCTCTATCTAGCTATCTATCTCTATATATATATATATATATATATATATAGTGGGTATATCCATATACGTGTATAAATCTTCGGCTGGAGGTATTTGTTATTATTATGTATTAATAATAGTAATAGTATTATACACATTTATTTCATTATGTACCAATGCGATATCGTCTATGCTTTTGCTCGAGCCTACCTGCTACGGTGGTGCTGCCACCGCCAGATTCAGGTACTTATGCACCAACTGTGGCTGATGCCATATATATATATATATGGTATGAATTCAAAACCATAGAATTAGGCAACTGTCAAGAATATGGCTGGTACAATATATATATGGCATGAATTCAAAACCATAGAATTAGGCAACTGTCAAGAATATGGCTGATACCATATATATATGGCATGAATTCAAAACCATAGAATTAGGCAACTGTCAAGAATATGGCTGATACAATATATATATATGGCATGAATTCAAAACCATAGAATTAGGCAACTGTCAAGAATATGGCTGATACAATATATATATGGCATGAATTCAAAACCATAGAATTAGGCAACTGTCAACTATATGGCTGATACAATATATATATGGCATGAATTCAAAACCATAGAATTAGGCAACTGTCAAGAATATGGCTGATACAATATATATATGGCATGAATTCAAAACCATAGAATTAGGCAACTGTCAAGAATATGGCTGATACAATATATATATGGCATGAATTCAAAACCATAGAATTAGGCAACTGTCAAGAATATGGCTGATACCATATATATATATGGTATGAATTCAAAACCATAGAATTAGGCAAGTGTCAAGAATATGGCTGATACCATATAAATATATATATGGTATGAATTCACAGCCATAAATTTAGGCAAGTGTCAAGAATATGGCTGTTAGTGTTACTGAAGAATATGGCTGGGAGGAACCTTTCTCCAGTTCCCGTTGTGTAGACTACCCAGATAACATAATGTGGAGATGATTACAACCGTTATGCTACAATCCTGTTGTGTGAGGTCATCCCGTGTGTTATCAGGTCTCAGCCTCACCAGAGCAACTCCTCTGTTGTTGTTGTTGGTGTTGTTGTTGGTGGTGGTGTTGTTGTTGATAGGTGGCTCCCTTACGGATCAGGCACTTGGCAAGTTAGAAGCGCGCAAACAAAGGGGGCATTGTCCGTGTGCCTAAATATCTCTCACATACTGTCAGTCACAAATACTCCTTAAATGGGAGCCTGGGGCAGTCCGCTTTGAGTGCCCTTTGTGGTTTTACGAAAGCAATGCTAAGGCCAATTTTTTTTTTTTAATTGATCGTCCCCGTTCGTGCCTGAAAAATGGCCCACCCCTGAATGTTTTGTTGTTTTAATCTTCTAAATGGTGAGGGCGAATGGAGTGAGAAATGGAAGGGGGAGTGGAGAGTGGGGTAGATAGAGTAAGAAATAGAAATGGGAGTGGAGAGGGGGGAATGGACAGGGCATTTGGGGAAAGGAATGGAGAGGGATTTGAGGGGTGATAGGGAGGGAACTGGGAAGGGGAGGGAGGAGGGTCGAGAGTGGAGGAGGTTGGGAGAGGGGGGGGGGGGTGTTGGAGTGTGGGAGAGGGAGGGAATGTGAATGAGGCTGGCGGAGAATGGAGGGGAGGGCGAGGAGACCAGTGAAATATTGAAGAGTCCTACCCCCCACCCCCTCCGCCTAAAAAAAACAAAAAGCTTGCCCGACCATGATTTTTATTTGGAAAGGACGATCACCAACATTTTTTTATATTTGGCCTAAGTTAATCTAAGATCAAATATTCATGTGGCGTTAGGAGGCAGTTTTTTTGTTTAAAAAAAATCTTAATTTGTGTCTTTATGAGGCAGTTTGTTTATGTCAACTCGTCGTGTGTGTCTTCATGAGCAGGAATGTAAGCTCTTATTTTCGTTGATTTCCGCGATTTTCTGCGAAAAAGCTGAGTCCCTCATAGGCTTCTGCACTGCCAAAGAATTGTATACAATTTCAACATTATATTTAATATATATGTATATATTACATATATACTACTATACACTATATATCAAGTTAGAATATGTATTCTAAAATTGGTATATAATCATAAATATAAAATGTTTTTATGAGATAATGTACACTCTGCTCTTTGTATTAATTGACTTTATGAAGCAGTTTCCTTGTGCAGAAACCAGACGGGATGGCCGAATGATTCAGAGCGTCCGTCTCCCGTGCTAGTAGATCGTGGGTTCGGACCCTGGTCGAGTCAAACCAATGACTTTAAAATTTATAATTGTTGCTTCCTAGCCAGGCGCTCGGCATTATTAGGACAGGGCAAGGACTGGTGTGCTCAGTGTCAGGATAATGTGACCGAGTGGGATACCAGGTCATGGTGCCGATGACCTGGTTTCCCAGTGGGACAGCACTATAAAGTCGCCATGAGTGCGCACTGGCACAAGTCGGTACCCGTCCCAATATTACCTTAGATGTTGCTAGGATGTAAAACAACAACAAATAAACAAACTAACCTTGTGCAGAATCTACTCTTCCTTTGTACATTCCTGATATTTGTTTTCTGTACATCTACAACTGTATGATGTTTTTATTCGGTACGGTTGCAGTCTGATGAAAGCATCAATTAAAAAAAAGTCAACTAAGCGCTTATCTAGATTTGATCCTACATATCCAACTTAGACACTGGTGCACTTGTTAAGCATGTGTTGCTGCATATAATGGGATAGTAAGCCAATTTAATAGAATGGGTTACAGCTGATGCTTATGCAGTTTTAGTGTCTGAATTTTTCATGATTTCACTTCTAACATCTCCAAAGTTGGCCATTTAAAAATCTAAGTTATTTGAAACTAAAGTAAAGTATATTATAATTAGCAATTTCATGTATTTATCTCAGAAAATGTCAGAAACTTGATACCATCGGAACATGCAACATTGCCATCCGGATGTTACCTTTAATGTTGCCAGGACATAAGACTCCAATAAACATGCAATTTTAACAATTAAATATGGGACATTTTACATGCTTCTGACATGTGTCTGACTGATCTCTCCCCCCCCCCCCCACCTCCTAAGACATGTGTACACACACACATACACACACACATAGACCATAGGGTTTGTTTGTTGTTTTACGTCCTAGCAACATCTAAGGTCATATCAGGATGGGTACCGACTTGTGACAGTGCGGACTCATGGCGACTTTATAGTGCTGTCCCACTGGGAAACCAGGCTGCCGGCACCATGACCTGGTATCCCACTCAGTCACATTATCCTGATACTGAGCCCACCAGTCCTTGCCCTGTCCTAATAATGCCGAGCGCCTGGCTAGGAAGCAACAAGTATCAATTTTTAAGTCATTGGTTTGACTCGACCAGGGTTAAAACCCACGATCTACCAGCAAGGGAGACAGACGCTCTAACCCACTCGGCCATCCCGTCTGGTCTAGACCATAGGGAGATTCAGAGTTGGTACACAGAAGACACACCTCAGCACAGATAACCACTGAGTAGCTGCTGGGGAATTTTCAGTACAAGTAGACTAGACATTGTTTTATACTTTGTTTAGGTGGCCTTTACATACAGGGCAGCTCTTGTTACCAGTAAGTTGGGACAGCGACTGTTTCAGTGAATGGGCGCCTTGTTGGGGCGAGCTTGGATCCATGTTTGGATCCCTCGCCGTGAGCCACATGCGCAGACATTGCCTGTCACGTGCGTCTGCGCAGAATCAGGCGGACGCCATGAGGATTCTATCCCACACAATGTCTACCACCACCCAGGGGCTTCTGTACAGAGAATTCACATACTCAACAGTCAAATCTGCACGGTGGAACTGGCTTTTATGTGCATGCCCTTCTGTGAAATAAGGAATGCTTAATGTTTGTTTTTTTGTTTGTTTGTTGTTTTACGTCCTAGCAACATCTAAGGTCATATCAGGACGGGCGGAATGCTTAATGAGTGCACCAGTACTTAATAAGTGCACCAGTATCTAAATTGGATATGGGTCGTTCTCAGAAGTTGTGTACCGCTCTTGTGACATGGAAACCGAAAGTGAAAACATCCCAAATGGATTCATCCCAGTAGATTCAATATCCATGTGACGGTTTATAGGTTGTGAATATATATATATATATATATATATATATGTCAGAGTTGAAATTTAGTTTTTTTTCTATTTTAGAAATTTTAATCATATATAAATTGAGAAAGTTGTTAAAAAATAACTGTGTAACATCCACCCATAACAACATTTTAACGCACATCCGCAACATCATTTTAGCACACGCAACAAATTAAAACAAGATTTTATTGATTACAGTTAAATAATAAAGAGATTGTCTCGTACCAAAAGAAAAATTGACAAAATTGTTTGGGTAGATGCGTGGTGTCGATATGCAAATTTTCACTTTAGCACAAAATCATATTATTATAAGCATATTTTGGATACATTTTATGGGACAGATTAAATACATGTAGTATTGCTAACATATTTAATACACAGTCAACGATAACTATTTTACTTACTCTCCGCCCCCCCGCCCCCCCCCCCCCGCCCCCCCAAAGAAAAGGCAAAATCAGCAATGTAACGTGGAAACCAAATATAGGAAAATCTCTCTAAATCGACCGACCATGGGCCCGACTATAAGTGCTCGATTTAGGGAGGTGGTCGGTTTAGAGAGTTAGAATAATGATACAATGGTATTGTATGGGGGGATCGTTTTGGGACCCAAATAAAGCGATTAACATTGGGGAGTGGTCGATTTGTGGAGGGGGTCGGGTTAGGGAGTTTTTACTGTGTGTGGTACACAGTTTCTGAGAACGACCCATATGTAGGTTCAAATCTCAATAGGTGTTGTGCGTTTGAAAATATGCTGCTTTTATCAGACTATGCACCTTTAAATGGTTTGTTGAAAAAGAGACTGGAGCGTTGACAGTAGGTGCTGCCCGCCGACCTGTGGCGTCCAGTTGTCAGTTGATGGCGATGATGTTTCATGTCCCCTTTTTTCTGTTACAAACGGAAACGAGGCTAATGACATGCGCTGTGTACCCAGCCCGATCCATTACGAGGCTGTACACTGCCCGGCTCTATTATACTGCCACGGCAACGTCACCTGTACATGCGTAGCATGCTGGGACAGTGCGCCTGGGCCGCGTTCAGGGTCCGTCTCGGAGGCGTCTCGGCGACGTCTCGGCGATGCTTTTTGGTCTATTTGCGTTCAGGGTGCGTCTCGGAGACGTCTCGGCGACGCCTCCCTTTTCAGGCAGGAGACAAAATAGCGCCTCGAAAATGGCCGCCGCGTTCAGTGCTTTCAGCCAATCACAGCCCAGCTTGTCCATTGCAAATGGCCGCCGCCTGTGGAGGCGGCCATTTTCGAGGCGGCCAACAGCTACTGGTGACACCACCACCACCACCACCACTACCGTCACCGCCACCGCCACCACCACCACCACCACCACCACCACCACCACCACCACCACCACCACAACCTCCACCACCACAACACCACACACCACACACCACCACCACCACCACCATCATCCCCCCTACACACACACTCCCCCCACACATACATACACACACACATACACATACACACACACACACACACTCCCCACCCCCACATCACTGCACAGGCATCACTCAGCAGGCAGCCTCCCTGTGGGGCTAGTTTGTTTGTTTGTTTGGACGGTTATTTAATAGCAACATTTGTGTGGAGGAGCGATTTCAACATACAGATAATAGTCTTTGTTCACTGTTCAACAAAGAGTATTTTGTATGAAGGGATGAAAGATCTTTGCATTTGCCACACACAAAAAAAGGTGGGGGCCCCACCCTCCCATGTTACTGATACTGATAGGCTTAGTATTACCAGTGAATCTTGAACAAATTACCGGAAGTCAGATTTTTGCCATTTAATATAATATATATTTATATATAAATATATATAAGTATATATATATATTTTACCTCGGTAAACAGCCTCAGGCTAGCCTCAGGCTAGGGAGAGGTAAGCACGTCCGGTACCAGCAATTAGCATATACAACTCACGACTGGATAACGTGTCGTTGGGTTGCTCCGGCAAAATTAGTCTACATACAAGCAAATACGCAGTAAGTATAATAAAAACTGTGGTTAGCTTAATTATGATGCATTAGAGCATCAATATGGAAAGTTTAGACTTTCGTTGGTCCAATTTGGACGAGTTATTTGGTTATAAACAACCAAGGATAGAACACTCGAGTGGGTTTCGCGAAGGAACCAAACCGGTCATTAGCGGTTATGTCAACACCCGGGTCACCGTGTGACTATGGGTAGAGATGTGGGTTTCGCCCTATCTCATGTGGAAATTCTCTCGTACTCTAATAGAGAGTAATGTTGGAGATGCTCCTGGGTTTCTTTTATAGACTCCCCTAGACAAAACTTTTTCAGGCGTTTCTCCGAGTTTCGTAGCATTTTCTCCAACTTGTTGACGTAGTAGTCACAGGTGGGAGAAGTGTGCGGAACAGAGGGATGGGCGGGCCGATACACTGGTCCCGACCCCGCGTAAGGTTTGGGCTTGACCCACAACCCACGCACAAATTTAGCTTATTACGCCTGTGTTATAACGGTATAAACACGTTCTTTAACACCAATAGATGTCCAAATGAGTTTGAAACAACCATATTGTGACATATATATATACCGGGACTGATCAAAAATGTTTGTTTCAGTTCCCGATGGCCACGAAGCGGAGTAAGCGCGGTGCAGCAGCAGCCGAGGGGCGTGTTCCGAGTGGAGTGGACGAGGAGTACGACTCCTCACCCGTGTTGTCGGCAGGGCCGTCGACACAGCCCCGGGCGCATATCCTCTCCGACCCGGACGAGGACGCAGTGCCTGATGTGCCTGCGCCTCCAGATTGGGAGGCTCGCTTTGCAAGATTGGAAAGCCACATCTTGACTGCCAAATCGCCTGTGTCTCGGAAGCGGCGTAGGCCGAGTGTCCAAGAGGATTCATTTGAGGATTTCTTGGACACAGACTCGGCGGTGGAGCTTAAGCTCCTCCTCCTCCTTCTCCTAAACGGAGGAAGAAGAAGAAACAGGTGATTTCCCTTCGGGTGATGAATTCCACCCAAGGAGCGTGCAGAGTCTGGTTTGCCGCAAAAACAGAAGACTAAGTCACCAAAAAGAAGAAAGGAAGAGGAAATATTCTTCTTCTGAGTCGTCCAATGATTCTACTTCTACGGAAATCAGACTCAGACACCGTATATGAAGGGTCTATGCTATAAAGCACGACATTGGCACTAAAGTGGCTAAAAAGGTGATAAGCCAAAGCTAAGCGGGTTAAAACCACTAACGCTTATGCGCGAGACCGTGAATGGTCATTTTCGCACGTTCAAACCGGCGGAGGTTATCTCCAAGTTAGGAGATGAGTTAACAGGCATAAAGGGTGTTCCCAACTCCATCATTAAAGAAATGGATCGGGATGTCAATATGACGGATGACCGTAAGAAGTTTGAGGATGTGTTGCACACAGTGCATAAGGCAGTGTTGGCTACCCTAACAGCTATTGTTCCTGTGGCTAATAGGATGCAGAGTGAAAATAAGTTCTCGTCTTTGGCTAAGACAATGGACAAAGGCATTGCAGTACTAGCGGCGGCAGGTAATTACCTGTCGTTTCGAAGATATGAAAATGTCTTCAAGTCAGTTTGCACAGATGCTGGCAAAGAAGTGGCTCGCTCTAAGAAGGTTACCGATAATGAGGGGAAGGAGTTTACGCTCTATCTTGCTCCAGAGCCGATTAAAGGGAAACCTTTAGATAATACCAAGATGTTTGGCGGTCAACTACAATACCTCTATAAAGAGGTAGAGACTGCAGCCAAGAGTGGCAAAAACATGGATGGCAAGAAGAAACAGGAAGTTCCTCGTTTCAAAAAGTCACGAGGGGATTTTCGTCCACGACGGTTCACCAGAGGAACCAGACCGAGTTCAAACTTCGGTCAAGGGTTTCGGGGCCGGGGCGCTCGCCCAGGCTGGACCGACAACACCGCACGGCCAATAGGTCGAGGGTTCAACTCGTCGAGACCTTTCCCCAGGGGCGGGTCCAAGTAGAGGTCCAAACACAAACTTTACAAGTCCCTGCAGCCTCTAAAAACACACAAACTGTAAGCAACTTTGTGGCTGGTAATATTAGTAATCATATTTCTGAGTGGCACAAAATTACTAGTGACCAAGAAATTTTAAAAATAGTTAGGGGTGTTCACATTCCCTTCACACAAATTCCTGTACAAAGTATAATACCTTTTCCATATAACATTCAACCAGTTGAACGAGAAGCACTAACTAAACAGGTACATAAATTCTTTGAGAAAGGAATTATACAAAAAGTGACACACTGTTCAGGACAGTTTATTTCAAACATTTTCTCGAGACCGAAGCCTAATGGTGATGTTCGAATGATCCTGGATTTAACAATCCTTAATAAAAGGGTGGAATATCGACATTTTAAAATGTTCTCTCTAGATACGGCACGAGATCTGATTACACCAGATGCGTGGATGGCTAGTGTTGATTTACAGGATGCATATTATACGCTTCCCATAATGGAACAATACCGAAAATTTCTTCGATTTATTTGGGATAACCAACTCTATGAGTTTACCTGCATGCCGAATGGCTTAGCTTGTGCGCCACGTTTATTTACTAAATTGCTTAAACCTGTTTTCTCGGTAATGGCGAGGAAGGGTCACATAATGTTTCCATACATAGATGATTCTTTTATTATAGCATCAACACAAATTGGTTGTGTGAATGCAGTTTTGGATTTATGTGCATTACTCACTAAATTGGGGTTTTATGTACATCAACAAAAGTCAGTGTTTAAACCAACAAAACAACTTAAATGTTTAGGGTTTATTCTGGATACACAGTCCCTTACAGTGTCGATAACAGAACAAAAAACTAATTAAGTTTATGACTACAGCGACTCAGCTTATTAAGTTATCAAAGCCAAAAATTAGACAGGTTGCTGTTCTTATTGGCATAATGACCTCATATGCACCTGCGGTGTTATATGGGAAGGCCCATATTAAGTCGCTAGAAATAGATAAAAATTTAGCGTTAACACGAACTAAAGGCAATTTTGAGCGAAAGATGTTTATTTCGCAAGAAGGGTTACAGGATATTGGATGGTGGATGCAACATATAGCAAGTTCACCAAATCCAATCCGCATGGCGGAACCTAATACAGTAATTACTACTGATGCTTCGTTAGAAGGTTGGGGAGCTCATCGAGATGGGGTCACAACAGGAGGTAGATGGCTTGATGATGAAAAATCAGACTATATTAATGCACTAGAATTGCGTGCTATTTATCTGGGCTTACGTAGTTTAGTAAAGATAAATAAATCACAGGTTAGAATACTAACTGATAATACTACTGCCATGGCATATATTCGTAACATGGGTGGAACCAAATCAAAGTCTTGCAATCAGTTATCTAAACTGATTTGGAACTGGGCACAGGCTCAACAAGTCTGGCTGACTGTAGCGCATATTCCAGGGTCACAAAATACACTTGCAGATTATAAAAGTAGAAATTTCCATGACCATTTAGAGTGGTCTCTCTCTACACATTTGTTTAACTTCGTTTGTGAAAAATGGGGTACACCTGAAGTTGACTTATTTGCATCACGAAATAATAACAAGTTACCCTGTTATGTTTCTTGGCATCCTGAACCGGATGCTTGGAAAGTAGATGCGTTTGCTATTACCTGGGAAAATAATTATTTTTATATTTTCCCACCATTTAGCATTATCAGCCGAGTAGTGAGAAAAATCGGCTTGGAAGGGACACATGCGATACTGGTGGTGCCCGATTGGGACACGCAACCTTGGCTGCCAGCAGTTTCACAACTGGCAAAAGATCGTATACGATTCCCAAGAAAACTCGGGAATCTGACGCACCACGGACCGCTAGTGGTTCACGGCGACGTGTCAACGACGCCCCTATTGGCATTCCTTTTCTAAGGAAGCAGCTACAGCAATTTGGATTGGACAGAATTACTGAGGATAGGATAGTATCGGATGCCTGGAGGCCAGGAACTGTCAAAATGTATACAACCTATTTAAAGAAATGGGGTGTACATTGTTTGTTAATGAAAGTTAAGCCAACAAATCCAAAGATTTCACAAGTAGCTCGGTTTCTTCGTTCTCTAGAGGATGAAGGACTTTCCTTTGGATCGATTAATGCGGCGAGGTGTGCGTTATCAATTATATTACCTAGAATTGATGGCGAAACAGTTGGAAAACATTATGTTATTTGTTATTTACTTCGTTCAATTTATCAAAGGAATCCTCCAAAACCAAAGTATAGTCGGTTTTGGGATGTTTCTATAGTATTTAAGTTGTTTCAGGCTTGGCCTCACAACTCGTGGTTAGATATAAAACAGTTAGGTTTTAAGGTCGCGGTCCTGTTATTGTTAGTAACCGGACACAGAGGACAGACGATTGTTGCTTTATCCTTAACTGGATTAGAAATAGACAAGGAACAAGCTACGTTTGATTTAGAAAAATTGCTTAAATCGAACACGTTAGGTGACCCTTTATCAACGGTTCACTTAGACTGTTTTCCGAATGATCGGAAATTATGTGTTGTGTCGGCCATACGGGCTTATATATACAAGACAAAGGATTTACGTGCATCACAACAACTATTAGTGAGCTTTATAAAGCCACATAAGGCGATTTCACGAGACACACTTGCCAGATGGACAATTACGGTGTTGAAATTGGCTGGAGTGGATACGAGTAAATACTCTTCCCACTCAACTAGAGGAGCCATGGTCTCCAAGGCACGGGTGCTTGGTATTTCTGTGAAAAGAATACTAGCGCATGCAGGCTGGAA